>JAZGUH010001143.1:0-143507 GCA_037893225.1 Hippasteria phrygiana | reverse complement strand
CTGTTAGTGAATAACAGTCTAAAGCAGCCTATAAATAATGGGGCACCTGGTTGTGCTGACATTTTCAAGAAGAAGGTGTTTTTGCATTGATTTCCCCAACGGTTGGCGGCCGACCAGCATTCGAAAATAAAATGGCTTGTTGAAATACTCCCAATTTTTCATATTGTGTAGTCCGCATTTGCGTCAGTTGCCATCGATGTACACAACTGTAACTCGGGCATATGATAGCATCGATATGGAGCAAAGGGAAACGCCCCTGTTTTTGTGTTGGTCATTGTGGTTTCGCCGGGTATCTCATGGAATTACTTTTCAAATCTCGAGGGGGGGGATGGTGTTAGGTGTCACAATAGGTCTGGAGAGTGTATGGGGGTATAGGGACCCTCTGCCCCATATCGTGCTGGGTCTAGTAAACGGGTACAAGCCAGGCTAGACAGATGTACCTGACCGTCAAAATTACCATACATCGATAAATTGGCCTTCGTTTATGAGTCTTATGTGGGACAGGGAACAGACTACAAGAACATGATTGTTTTTTCTTAGTTTTTCCAGCAGTGATATGGGGGGGCAGAGGGGGTACCACCCCCTCCCCGCCCCCGCCCTTTTGTCCCTATACCTATACACTCTCCAGACTATTGGTTACCTTTAACCTAACACATCCCCCCCCCCCTAGACATCTGGAAAATAATTCCTGAGATTCCCGGAACTACAATGAACCAACACAAAAGAGGGGGGGGGGGGGGGGGGGTTCCTCTGCCCATATCGTGCATCATATGCCGAAACGTCAAACAAGTCAGTGTAACAATATTCGGTGTGTAATAAACTCACCCCACCATATCCATCCATTTTTTTTAAATTACAGGCAAATGCAAATGATGCATATTCACTTTAAAACACTCCAACGTGACATGCTCTTGACCAATTGGGAGAGTGAAACTTGCTGGAGTCATTTATAAATTGATTGGAGAAAATAATATCACAGGAAAATATCATAATGTCCATAGGGTTGTGTATAAATAGAGATTACTTAAGTCAGTAATTGGGAGTCAAGGACAGTGTGGTGTTCTGTGTAGCGGGGAAGCATTCTCATCCACTGCGCTGCACAATCAGTTTCAGGGGACCTCGAATGGCGATGACCAAACCCCCATATAGCATCGAGTCTGCCCGTACATACACAGCCTGACCATGGTTTCTCCATGGCCCGACCAACTACCATCTTGAAATCAAATCCAACATTGTTTCATGAGTCAAGTCAAGGTGAGGGGGCCATGTGCTCCAGAGAAAACTTAATCCGGATATCGCAAGCTTACTCCCGATATCGCAGAAACCATGATGCAACTCTCTTGCCCCCTAAGTGGCCCAATTTATGTAAAAGGCGGATGCTGTGAACAGGGTCCATCCGTCAAGGAAGCATGTCTCGTGGGCCAAATAAAGGTGCACATGACAGTTGTGGAGGATGCGGTGTGGTCTACTGAAAACGTCATGTAGGTGTGGTAAAGATGGCATAGCTTTCAAAGGACAAGTTCGATCAGCAACTATTTGTCAACCACTAGTCTGGTGTTCCTTGGTAACCTATGCACAAAAATATATCCTGGGGCACCTGGCAAAATAGTAGACCAACGGGTAGGAAACACTTGATCGAACTTGTTGCTAGAATAGGTGTGGCCCAGATGCTTGGAGATTCCCGTGTCAGTAGTAGGCATATAGAGGTCATTTTATGTCTACCAGTTCTTCATCCCCGACACACGACACTGGCTGAATTCCTGTAAGGTAAGACAAAACACGATTTTTGAATAACAATCTGGGTTACTGAGCAACCATTTTTCCTTAGCTGGGTGGGAGGGTGGTGTCCTACAGGGGTGGGCACTTTATTTTTAGTTTTTTGTTATCATTCGTGGCAGGCTGTTTTTATTTGTCATTTACATGTAAAAGTATTACAAATTTGAAACGCTATTTTCATACACAGCTAATGTGGCCAATGTGGACACCCTGTTTTTTAAACCTCCTGGATTAAAACCCTGATAAGGAATACAGTACTTTTAAGATTTTGATTATTTTGTTAACCCCTAGTGAAAAAAAACCTTCTACTCCTTTCCACCCACATTGCCTGTCAAGCTGTCGGTCATGACTGCAGACCTTGCAAATCAAACAATTTACCTCAATAAAAAAATGTAAAACTATGTTTACCTTATTCTGATTCGTAACATACCTGATTATACTATAGTAACAGCCGTGGAGGACGTTTCATAGGCAATTTGGGTGGCAACAATGGGAAGGTTTGATAATCACCATCAAGTCAAGTGTTGCCAATTCTGCAACATGGCTCCCTAGAGGCTTTTTCAGGAGAGGGGGGGGGATTTAGGTCAAGTTTTCTTAAATGGTACGCTGGAGGAACTAATATTGATCAGGATATTAAAACAAAACAATCTTTGCAGTTAAGCGGATATGGGGGGGGGTGGGGGATGACACCCCTCTTCCAAGCCACCAGACTTGGAACATTCCTAACTTTCTTTCTTGACAGCATTGATTAATAGTGTTGACCACGTTTTGTATAGCAATGCCATTTGGAAAGAACAATGTTACACATGTATCGGTTATCTTTACCATTTTAAAGTGGCTAGCACCATGTCCAGAACTTAAAATAAATATTTGCCTAGTGCAATACCTTGACAGCTGAAACTGTTTCTTGATAGTGTCAATGACTGCCAACTACAAAGATCCTGATGTACATGTATGTGCAACTCGATCGGCTCTAGACTGGTACACTGTCCTAAATCGGAATACAGCACTAAATTCGAATCCAGTCTAATACAGCACATGCATAAACCACAGACTGAGCTAAAAAGTGTATGCGGATAAGAACCACAGACTGTAAAACGTAAGAGGGGGGTAGCGATTTGGACCTTGGGTCGTGTGGTGTGTTGTTGTAGCGAGAGGGCGCTGTCGGGCCGGCGGCGTGCGCGCTATTACGTTGCTACCGCTAAGAACGTCTTGGGAACCTAGACTACTGAAACTCCTGATATATAACCGGTGAGAAGCCTAGTCGGCTCGGGCCATTATCGGCGACGCCCCTCTGCGCTGCACTGCCAATTCCTACTGACGCGGTGACACTGCCTGCTTCCTTTGAGGAAGCATGTGCTTGTAGCGTACATGTATATACCTTCGACCAATGTACATGTACAGCATGGCGGTCCCATGAACTCTGTCACCCCATTTCTGGAGCTGGGTCATTGACATATACTCCAAAGCCCCTGCAACATGACCTCTTGCCATGCCTTGTGCACACACCTGTCAACGAACTTTCATATCAACTCCACCGTCCCCCCCCCCCCCCCCCCAACAAAAATAATTTAAAAAATTGAAAAACCACATGCCCTCCTAAAGACCTTTGGGCCTTGACTGGGTCGGCAGACTACAAAGGCGCCTGGCCATCTGGAGCTGGGCTGTTGACATATCATTTACATGCCTGTGGTAAAACCATTATGAACAAACAGGAAGGAGATTTGTGCACAACCCTATCGGACTTTCCCTGAGACATGCATTTCTATGGCTTACCCTGGCTTGCCCTCCAACCCAGGCCACAAAGTGACTATACGGTGCTTTTCGGCAAGGACCAGGCTAGGCATATCTGGAGTATCAATGTATGTCTTTTGGGGGTATTTTTTATAAGGAAAACAACAAAACCGGCGTCCCCAAGTGACGCTGCCAGTGCTGCGCAGGGTTAAAAAACGTCAAAAACCTCTGAAAATTTACCAACAAATTACAGTTTTATTCGAACATTTGGCGTTATGTTAATGTCCATATCCAAGACGTCTAGGGCCTTTGAGTATCTGATTACTGCCTCATTTCGGTGCACTTTGTATAGTCAAAACCAGACTAAAAATCCTTTTTCTCATGGTTTTCCTCGGTACGAACAAACTTATTTTGACAATGTTGGGTCGATTTTTGCAATGACACTGAACATGTTAAACATATTTCTTTTCCCTATTTTTCACCCATGCAATAAAGAAACCCGCCTAGAAAAATGAAGACTAAATTTAGGAGGGAAGGATAAAATAGAAATTCGTTTATTTCTTGTCAGAAACTTGACTGTTTGGTGTCTTTGGCTCTAGTCTTACCATTGTCGTCCTCGTGGGCGTAAATCATTGGGTAAATATCCCCCCGCCCCACTTTCGGCCGGGGGAATGGACCATAGAATCAGCTCCCCCCAGATTTTCCTGTCTCATAGAAAAAAATAGGCGTATTTTCTGACACAATTTACAAACATAAACTCATGTGATAAATCATTTGTATCGTAGGCTGCACGACCATGTTTACAGCTGCATATGTACATTATGGTGTACATTTTTGAAGACCGCCCTCCAAGTTTGTGATAATCCTTGCCCCAATTAATGCATCTAGGACTACCAAGCCAATTACAAATGAAGGTTTTATAGACGATTTGAGAAGATTAAAGAAAAACATACTTTTCCAATTTGTTTTCTTGCAACGGATTTCGAAATTCTATTTCAATAAAACAACTTTTATTTTGAGCATCTGCAACCCTCTGAATAAAAATATAGTTTAGTATTGGTTGCTTTCGCGCCTCTAACGCATAGCAGATCCACCCCTTGGTAACAATTATTGTCAGGCCGGACATAACTCGACATTAATTACAAAATTTTGTAAAGTAAATATAGGTTTTCCCCGCACATTTTTAAAACTGTTTTCATTCAAATTCTCTAACGGTTAACTTCAATTTTGTCTCAAAATTCATGACCTTGCATATCCCGGCAACTGCGGACGACGAAATTGAATTGTCTTTCACGGAAAAATTGAAGTTAACCGTTTAGGAATTTGAATGAAAACAGTTTTTAAAATGTGCGGGGAAAACCTATATTTGTTTTTTATTGTGCGGGAAAACCAATATTTGATAACTGAACTTGAGGATTTCTTTCCGTTCAATGTCTCATTACAAAAAAATGAATAATTTTAAATAGAAAAATGAAAACATCTCAGAGTGAAACATCTTCAAAGAGCACGGACAGTAATAACCTTACACATAAAATATCTACCATTATAGTTACTTGTGCATGAAAATGAAGGATTTCTGACAGACTCGTACCCCTCAACCATATCGAAATACCAGCAGTTAGGACTAATACTCCTGCGTTAAGGGTGGCAGACATAATGGGCCTGCAGACACAAAATGGGTCGGACATAATGGGCCTGCGGACACAATGGGGCGGACATAATGGGCCTGCAGACACAATGGAGCGGACATAATGGGCCTGCGGACATAACGGGGGCGGACATAATGGGCCTGCGGACATAATGGGGCGGACATAATGGGCCTGCGACATAATGGGGCGGCCATAATGGGCCTGCGGACATAATGGGGGCGGAACATAATGGGGCCTGCGGACACAATGGGGCGGACATAATTGGCCTGCGGACATAATTGGGCGGACATAATGGGCCTGCGGACACAATGGGAAGACATAATGGGGCCTGCGGATACAATGGGGCGGACATATTGGGCCTGCGGACATAATGGGGGCGGAAACAATGGGCCTGAAAAAGCGTGCGGACATAATGGGCCATGCGGACATAATGGGCCGTAACAGACGTTTTAACCGCATTTGTCAATTTAGAACGTGCTTTGGAGGTGGTTTTTTTTTTTTGGGGGGGGGGGGGGTTATTTCAAGTGACAGGGTGTGCAGAATGCAATAAGTCCCTTTAGCATTTTGTGTATCTTTTGAACAGTTGAAAAATCTACGGTTGTCGGAAATTTAAAAAAGAATGGCCGCCATTTTTGAAAATATAAAATAATAAGCCCCTCCTTCTTTTTCCAAAAACCTGGACGCTAAACATGTTTTTTTTAACTCTGGCCTATACACCTACATGTAGTCTGAGTAGCTTGGACCCATAACATTTGGACATGATCTGGCGATAGTAAGGTCCAAGGCAATTGTCAGTGGTGAGATTGGCCAAACAAAAATTAAAAATCCACGAAATAGACAACAAAAATCCACAAAAAATCCATGAGGACCCCAGATCAACATATAGATTGTATTGCCTAAAGGCACCCCTTTAAAATATCCATTTGTATTGGTCTATATCCACTTTTACAGTTAAAAACACCACACCTCAGGAATTCCAGATTGCAAGACATTCTTTACAAATTCTGAAATCCCGACAAAAAAATCCTGAAATCACGAAAAAAAAACGACAATTATGTGCTATCAGCTAAGCTTTAATCAAATTTGTCTGCAAGACCCAACAAAAACATCCGTTTTCACCCTTAAAACGGCTACCAAAATACGAGATACACCACCTGAGATACAAGTAAAGTTCCAATATTCAGATGGAGGTACATGTACAATGTAGTAAGGTTCACTTACGATGTTGATGAAAAGTGAAATTTTCTGTTAAATTCCGGGGAGCACCGGCAGAGCATGTCATCTTGCACTTGAAACTGTAGAGTTAAAATATCGTTACCCATTGACCTGCTTGCGTGATGTCACTCCTGCGCGCGCATGCATTATGTGCTGCCCGACCGGCTTATTGTATGCCGGCGACTGTTTTCTGAAAAGTACAATATAGACGCTCGTGGTATACGACTATACGTGTGTCGGTCCCTACAAGGCTGCATGCGTCGGACTCGTTTTTTTGTTTTGTGTGTGTTTTTATTGCGTTATTATTGGGGGAAGGGGGGGGGGGGGGGGTATAGTCTTTGTTAAGGAAGATCAAACTGCTTGATCTTAATTTCATTCCAAGTTTCTAGTGTTTCTGCCACTTTTTTTTGGGGGGGGGGGGGGGGGCTGGGGCGTGAATTTGTTTTTCCTTATTTTGTTGTTGAAGGAAAATGCAGTACACTACGTAGAATCCTGGATTACGTTCGGAAACATCTAAATCCCTTAACCCTATAACAAAAAATTATTGCGCATTAATTAACTGCAAAATAGAGTCGCGAGATTGACTTGGAAACTCTCCGAAGTATACAGACCATGCTACAGTGAGAAAAACAACAAAAATTCACTGAGCATACTATATTAGTTATCCCACGAGCGCCGAGTGGGATAACGAATCTATCTTCAAGCAAACTTGATGCTCAGTAAAGATGGAACACGCGCGCACGGTGCTGTGCGCGAAACTTAACGTACCACGTACATGTAAACGCACGCATCTATAACAGTCAGATTTGCCGATTTTATTTTTATTTTATAAGTTGCTTTTGCGTTCCGGAAAACGTAACAATGGTGCATCGAAACAAACGTGACGATCCACATGGGGCGCAAACGCACAGCTTTTGAATTACCAATGGTTATGCAGCACTGCGTTTTGCGTATCGCGCAATTCGCAGAATTAGAACAGCGCAACACACGGAGTGTGATGGATGGGCCGTGCAATATGGGTTATTATACAACACCTGAATACATCCCAGCCATCCGATTGGTGGATCGTCGATCACGTGCATTGAATTATTCGACCCATCACACGACGCGAACCCGCACCGCCCAAAACGTTCTATCACATGGTTCTGTCAAACGGTGCGCGCGCATTGATAGAACCAAACGAACTTCCCTAATTTCACGGTCACTATGGTGTGGCGCTACAACATGGCTGTCATTCACACAACATGGCGGCAGAGTTTCCACAACTGCCGCGGTTTGTTCTCCTAACACTACGATGAAATATTGAAACTCGTAGGCGATGCTGACGCTCCAAATACAATGAGACAAATCAAATATGCAGTGAAACGATTAGATGAATTTGCAAGACACGCAGGAACAACAATTGAAGCTTTAACTGATTCGGAACTCGACAATTTTTTGTCGCGGTTTTATGCGGGACTGAGAAGGTAAACGGCACGTTGTAACGTTACACAAAGAAATCCATGCATGCAATCTGTCGGATTTATTCAGGAGTTGTATAAAACAAATAATGAATGTTTCACATTCGTGCAATGGTAAGAATAATTTCATTCGGTGACAGATGGAATGTCCCATTCCACTCGGCTTCGCCTCGTAGAATGGACCATGCCATCTGTCACCTCATGAAATTATTCTTACCATCGCACTCATAAACATTCATTATTTGTATATTATCACACTCTCAGCTGCCACGGATCGACCAATCAGGATCGAGGATTTATATTTGCTTGAAGATGAAATGTGCTATAATAACACAGACACAAGTACTCCTCTCAAGGTCATTAGCCAAGATAGAAATAAATCGGCAACAATGAGTAGAGGGACGGTCCACAGTTCACAGTTAATGTACTGATCGGATAATACATGTACCATGCAATTATAAACTACAATGTACAACTTTGGCTACATCGAGTTGTTTGAGTTGTTTTTCTCACTGTAGCATGATGGGCTGTAACCTTGGTTCCAAGGCAAGATCCAGTTAATTTTGGATTTTATTGGGTAAATTGATCAATATTTTTGCATATATAACTCACTTCGAAGTTCGGAGCATGCATGTAATTCAGGTATACTGCATTTTCCTTGAGTCAATGTATTTTGGTCGTTTACTTAATTGCATTCCCTCATGTTTTTATTCCTCCTTGGTTGTCTATTTCACACCACCCCCCCCCCCCCCCCCCCCCAAAAAAAATTCATGTTAAATCTCAGGCAGATGGGCAGACACACAAGATACTTGGAATACCGTCCAGACAATTGTCGCTGTCATACGATAAGCCGGCCGGGCGACGCATTATGCATGCGTGTGCTGGAGTGACATCATGCAAACAGGTCAAGGGTAACGATATTTGAACTTGACAGTGTCAAGTGCGAGTGCTCCCCGGAATTGAACAGAAAATTTCACTTTTGTTGATCAACATCTTAAGTGGACCTTAATACTACCGCAGTTGGAACTCAACTTGTAGGCCTATCTCAGGTGGTGTATCTCCTATTTTGGTGGCCTTTTTCAGGGTGAAATCAGATGTTTTTTGTTGGGTCTTCAGACAAATTTGATTAATTCTTAGCCGAAAATTGCCTTGGACCCTACCATCCCCAGATCATGTCCAAATGTTTAAAAAGGGTCTAATAAGTTACTCGGACTAGCCTAACACCATGAACACAGCAGACAATGACAGAAAAGACCAACTTTCTCACATTTTTCCCCTTGCCTACATATATACATGTATAGGCCTATATTTGCCCGAAAATGTCCCAACTAAATTAAAGCTGTGCCAATTGTGAACACATTTGGGTGGTTATTTTCCAAGATTTTGCTGTTCCTGAATGATTTTAGTGGGATTACTGAATTATAATCTCTCCCAAGTTTGATTTTGGGTCTGTTTGTTTCACATAAATCCAGATCGTGATCAATGATCCTGCCGCTGGTTAGCTCCATCCCAACGGTGGCGGAACAGGGGTGGGAGGAGGGTGCATTTCCCCCCATTTTTTCCACTTGGGGGAAATGGCGCCACCCCCCCCCCCCCCACACTTTTGGCAGTTCTGCATAAAGAAAAAACAGAAAATGGCAGCAGCCAGGCTGGCACCAATGCTAAATTGTGCCCCCCCCCCCCCCCCACACACACACTTTCAAAACTGTTCCGGTGTCATATGATTAATATCTGACTCCCATGAAATATTGGCTTTTCTTCCCTATTATTGGCTAAACCCTCTCACGTGACTGGTCACTGCATTTACATGTATCTCCACTTAGGCATGCGCAGTAGAACCACTAAGCATGCTAAGTCGGCTTTTCAGGGATATTCATACTACACTGGCACCGTTCTAAGGAATAAATGTGTGAGGCCGCTGTTCATTTGGGGACTTATTTTCTGAATAGGATATTGTGATTAAAAATTTGAAATGATTGAAATCATAGTTGCCAGCTGATATTTATTCATTGAAATAAGACATAGGGTAAACGTCCCTAATTTCGGCATGTCCCGAATTTCAACACCCCTAATATAAATAGTGAACTAGCGCGCCAACGCGGTCACATGACCACCCCTGTTGCTGTCCAGTGACACGACGAACTCCCGCCCTTGGGTTTTCAACCAAAAATAATATTTCTTTTTAATTCTTGCAAAAAACTGCGATTAAAAATCTCTCCTCAAAAGGTAAACTATTTTTTCTAGTTTTTAGGATTTCTTGTAAGATGGGGTTAAAGATAAAAGTGATAATTCCAGCTCTTTTTTATGTCAAAGTGGTTAAAATGGAAGTTTTTTCAGATGTTGGTGACAGTAAATTTGTGCCACTGTCAGTGGAAAATCATTTGTAAAAAGTTGTGGTGTGTAGTCTTATGGGGGATGACGAAATTTGGCGCTGGGGTAAGAAAGTGACCCGAATTTCGGCACGTGATAAACAACCTACGCTCCGCGGCATCATGCACTGTTACATGTTGTAATGAATATCGTACGCATGGAATGACATAAATGGTGTTTAAAAAAATTACTTTAAACTTTACGTTAGATTTAAAAGTTTAGAAAAATGTTCAGATGCGAACTACTATTTGCAAATAAATTGTTCAGTTCACTTAGTGACTTACTAGAGAAAGGTTTTACTTAATACCCCCACCAAAATCGGTAAGAAGCAGCAAATCTTGGAAAATAACCATTCATTTGTGTTCATAATTGTATAAACACTTGGCACAACCTTTAATTTTGAGAATTTTGTTGGGACATTTTAGTGTGATATAGGAGAAGAAAGTTTGTGTTTTATGTGTTAGAAGTTCTTGGCACCTGTACATAGTCACTGCAAAGTGTTCACATACATGTACATGTGATTTCTTCATTTTTTACAGATTTTGCTGACATAAATCTTGAAATAACAGGTTGTGCCACATGTTTAGACAGTTGTTATCAAGGAGAGTTGGTTATTTTCCAAGATTTTGCTGTTCTTGACCAATTTTGGTGGGGGTATTAAACTAAAGTAAAATCTTTCCAGAGCACTAGGCCCTAGTGCATTAATGTACATTGTAGGGCCTACATGTACCTGCTTGATTGCTGTATTATTATAATTTTTGTTTAAAGGGTGCCGAAATTGCGATCACGAAATGCCGAACTTTCGCACAGGGTGCCGAATTTCCGGACAACACATGGTATGCGATGGCGTCTAGTCCACAAGCTCTTTATTGGGCTCTCGCTTTTGCTATAAATGTTGCTCTTCTCAACCCTCAAAGTACTACAAATTGTATACCACATGATGGAGTTTTGTCTGCTGACAAGCCTGGACACATTCATCAAGGATTTTCTACTGGGGAAAGTGATATCTTGAGTGTTTTCCACTCAGTTTTTCTCCATCTTCGTCCAGTCTTCCAAGCCAACTGCACCATTCATTGCATGCGTCATCGACTCCATTGTGAACAACATGCCAGTGATTGTGAACCACAAGCCAGTCATTGTTCTCACCAAGCATCAGGGAACTACTGCAAGCTTTATACAGTGCATCCAATATGGCTGAACCTTCAACTCAAACTCAGAACTCCAAAACGCAGTAAGTTTGGTAAAGCTCCAGTGACATATTACCCCAACTCTACAGCTACATTTAACATCTCTTTGACTGTCTCTGGAGACATAGAACTGAATCCTGGTCCTGTAAAAGATCCCTGTGGTAAATGTAGCCATCCAGTTAAATGCAATCAAAGATCTCTTCTCTGTGAGGACTGCAATAAATACTGGCATCAGAAATGCATACCTGCTATGAGTATTGACCAGTACAGAGTGCTCATATCAAGCACAATAGACTGGTTTTGCCCGGTATGTACCACATCTACAATGCTGCCGTTTTCTTCATGTAGTGATACATCATTCCAGGATGTCTTTGGCAACACAACTGATGATGATCAGTTAACTGAACTTCAATCAACACCAGATCCCAACTTACGCTCAAAGAACTCTATCTCTGGGTTACTTTTCAATGCTCGTAGCATACGTAGTAAACAACAGGAATTCAAATCATTTTTGGAACTCCATCCCATTGACATTGCTTGTGTGACTGAAACTTGGCTGTCGGCTAGTGACACTGAAACAATCTCCACAGTGCCTGGTTACTCAACCATTCGACGAGATCGAGACAGTCGGGGTGGAGGTATTATGGCCATAATCAACGATTCACCACTACCAACACACCTTCAGCACTTTGAACCTGCGAACATTGAACTCTCTTGGCTGTCACTGACTGTTAAGCACTCCGAATGGTTAGTTGGAGTTGTTTACAGGCCTCTGACATCACCTTCTTCGACAAACTACAAGCAGAATTTGATGCAGTCCAAGCTATTCTGCCTCAATATGAAGGTCTCATTCTGCTTGGATATTTTAACATAAATTGGCTGGCTGAGTCTACGGCTAAGTCCAATCTCCAAGAAGTTGCTGACTCCTTCGAACTTACACAGATCGTTGAAGATGTAACTCGTCCTTCAAACAGCTTAACCTCATCTAGATCCACAATCGATCTCATCTTCACAAATAGGCCAGACAAATTCTCTGCAGTGGGGTCCTTTGCTAATCCAGTCAGAAGTGACCATCATGCAGTTTCCTTCACATTCAGTGCCCCCAAAGCTCCTCCACAACCCGCAGTCATCCGCTCATTTCTACAGTTCAGGAAAGCCGACATGAAACACCTAGAAACCCTTCTGCACCTTGCACCATGGTCTGCCTTCATGGACGATGATGATCCAGATGCATCATGGGAAGGTTTTATGGACATCTTCGAGGCAGCCATCCATGATAGCATACCTAGAAAGCAACAGCGACGCTCTAAAATTTCTCCATGGATCACACCCGAACTGAAGAAGTTAATTCACCTTAAGCATAAACTGTTTACTAAAGCCAAGCACTCCAGTTCCAGTTCAGCGTGGCTCCACTATAAACAGATACGCAACAAAGTCAAACATTCCACTAAATCTGCCTACTGGAACTATGTTAATGGTCTATTTGAAACCAGAGACAACAAGCGCAGTTTCTGGTGTTTCGTCAGAGACCAGCGAAAATCGAAGTGTCCCCCAGCATTCCAATATGCTGATAAACTTCTCCAGAAACCAATTGACATCTCCTGCCGAAACTTGTCCAGCCATGCCACCAGCCTGCACACTTCCAATTCCCGAACTACCTCCGATTCAAATCAAACTTGGACGGTTGACTAAGTCTCTACATAATCTGACCCCTCATAAGGCACCAGGGCCCGATGGGATTTCGCCAACCATTCTTCGATCTACAGCCTCTTTCATTGCTCCGCCATTGCTACGCTTGATGAACTCGTCACTTGCACACGGCACCCTCCCCAAGGACTGGAAGTTATCAAATGTCACGCCCGTGTTTAAATCCGCCAAACGAACTGACATTAAAAACTATCGGCCGATTGCCCTAACCTCCATTGTTTGCAAAGTTTTAGAAAGGGCCGTCGCTGATAACATTAATGATCACGTGTCGTCCTGTTGCGATGAGCAGCATGGCTTTACAGCGCGTAAGTCATGTGTCACCCAGCTGACAAATGCCATTCATGATTGGGCTTCAATCATGGACAAGCCACGCCCACCTCGTATTGACATCGCCTTCTTGGACTTTAGTAAAGCCTTTGACGTAATGCCCCATCATACACTCCTCAAAAAGCTTGCACGGAAATTCAACATACAGGGTCAAACTTGGTCATGGTTGAAATCTTTTCTCGTTGGACGGCATCAACGAGCAATGTACCCTGGGGCCTTTTCATCTTGGTCTCCTGTAACATCTGGCGTTCCACAAGGAAGTGTCCTAGGCCCCCTACTGTTTAATTTATTCATCAGTGACATATCCCACACTCTTGACACCAAATCCCTACTCTTTGCTGATGATACTCTCATTTACCACCCCATCAATTCCCCTGAAGATGAAGTCCTCCTGCAAACAGACCTAGATGCCCTTACTCAATGGACTGAGTCAAATGGAATGAAACTTAATACAAGCAAATCAAAAATTATGCATATGACTAGATCTACGAAACCACTAGCCCTTCCGCAGTATCATATCCTTGGATCTCCCTTAACAGTTGCAACTACCTACAAGTACCTTGGTGTCACAATAAACAATACTCTAACATGGAACGACCATGTCAATAGTGTGGTTGCTAAGGCAAATAAGACTCTTGGTTTCATCTGGCATGCAGCAGGAGGAACTTCTACAAATGCACTGATGTCTCTCTACCGGTCACTCGTCATACCAGTTCTTGAGTATGGGCTGCCTGCCTGGTCCCCATATACAGCAACTTCATCAGATAAACTAGAACGCGTCCAAAGAAGAGCTACAAGAATGTTCCTTAAACAACAAAGAGGGGCAGTATCGTATGAGGACAGACTAGCACAACTGAACTGGCAAACTCTCAAATCTAGACGTCAAAGAATAACTGTCCAATTTACCACTAAATGTCTATTTGGACTTGTTGACTGTTACACTGTCAACTCACATACTTCTGTTAATACCCGCCACATGGACACACTCACTTTTAATCATCTGTACGCGAGGACGCAAAGCCTTAAAAACACATCTATTCATTCATTCCCTCGTATTTTGAGTAGTCTGCCTACAAATGTTAAGAACGCCCTAATTCTAGATTCATTTAAATGTTTCAACAAGTACTTGTGTAACCATTTCATTGATATTTAGATGTACTTTATTGCTAACCATTTCATTGATATTTAGATGTACATGTTCTTATGCTTATTTTGCATGTGTTTACACCTGTTTTGCTGATTTGTTGTTTTTGTTAACCTGCTTGCTGGAGGTTTACTTGATTGCTTCATTTCACTTGATTGTCTGTAATAGTGTCATTTATTGGTTGTTTGTTCAATTCCTTTATTGTTTGTTAGTACCCGTTTTTACTATTTGCCTGTCTAATTAACTGTGCCATTGGTTGTTTACCAGTTTTTAGTGTCTGTCTGTGTGACTGCTTGAATGGGTGTGCTTTTGCTCCTTCAATCTGTTTGTTTTATATGGTTTGGCTCAGTGTTGCATGCATGTTCATGTTTGTGTAGCTCACACATTATTGTTGCCTTTTGGGGATTTTTGTCCTTCTATATTTTTTACTTATATTTACCATCCCCCAACTAAAAGCTTCGTTCTTTACAGTGTTGTCTGTTTAATGTGTAAACTGAGTTCTTGTCCATCTGAATATTAAATGGTCTGTTTGACTTGTCAAGGTAATGTTTATTCTTCTTATATTATATACATATATATATATTTATCTCTTAATTTTTACAGATTTTTAGTTTTTATTTAATGAGTGTTTCATCTTAAGATTGGATTGATAGGCTCTCGAGTCACAGTGATTAGGTTCGCTTTTATTAATCCTGGCCATCTTAGAATGAATTGTTTGTTTTGTCATGTTTCTTTCTTGCCTTTACGATTAATGTTGCCTTTAATTATTAGCCTGTGTGTTCAATTGCTGCTTTATTAGTTGTTACTTGGACTTTCAATGTTTGCTCTCTACACCCATACCCATTCTCTTCTCTCCCATCCCCAGCCACTTACTCCTGCTTTTTAAATCAATCCATTTATTAATTTCAGTCTGTTCATTTATAAACTAGACATCCTGTTACCTATCCTATTATATATGGATTTATTTGATTACTCTCATGTATGTCTGTATGATTGTTGCGTATTTTGGCCGAATAAATAAATAATAATAATAATAATAATAATAATAATAATAATAATAATAATAATAATAATTATAAGTTACATTACTGAAGCAGGTACGGTATCGATATCGCAACATGCGCTATACAGGGCGTATAAAAAAAAACGCAACAAAATAATCATGTCGAATTTGGTCAAAATTGTGTTAGGTACATAAAAGTGCCTAGTATCATCTTAAAGCCACATATCTCCTCTTTCCAACGATAGGTCATTTGTTCACAGGCGACAACGCTTGGCTGAACAGTCATTGTTTTTGCACAATGGGTCAAATTCAGCTTGGGACCAAGTTTTAATGCAGTAAGCAATGATAAGTGGATGCAGTGCTATTGAAAGAAATTAAGTTAACACAAAACAGACTAAAAGTTAATACTCACAACGTTTGTCCTCATCTCATTGTGAAGAAATGGGGGCCATGTTGAGGGGCATGGGATGTAATAATTGCTGAATAAACTGCACAATGAGATGAGGACAAACGTTGTGAGTATTAACTTTTAGTCTGTTTTGTGTTAACTTAATTTCTTTCAATAGCACTGCATCCACTTATCATTGCTTACTGCACTAAAACTTGGTCCCAAGCTGAATTTGACCCATTGTGCAAAAACAATGACTGTTCAGCCAAGCATTGCCGCCTGTGAACAAATGACCTATCGTTGGAAAGAGGAGATATGTGGCTTTAAGATGATACTAGGCACTTTTATGTACCTAACACAATTTTGACCAAATTCGACATGATTATTTTGTTGCGTTTTTTTTTATACGCCCTGTATGCCTACGTGGTATGTGTCAAAGGGAGTTCTGGGTAAATTGATACTGCATATCGAAAAATAATAATCAACTCTAATGATGCCGAAATTCTAGACGTTTACCCTAGGCCTTGGCTAAATAGAGAAAATGTGAGTTTTAATTTTAGGCCTAGGCCTAACGATAAGCATTTCTGTCAAAATCTGCACTCCAAGTGCATTTACCATACAAATTTTAGGGACCAAAATATCCCTGCTTAAAAGTATTAGGCCCCAGGCCTAACGTGTTAGGGCCTAAAATCAATTTGTTTATGCTTTGCAAAATCCGATGGAATCTGAGCTTGAAATTGAATCAAATCGTTTCTAAGACTTAGGTTCTCTTCAAAAGTACATCAAAACCAAATGTTTATTATTAGGGCTAGCCTAGTCTCCCTAGCCTAGGCTAGGCCTACCGTTCCTTAACTTAAGTTAGGCGGAATAATTAGGCCTAGGCCTAGCGTAGGCCTATGTGTGTAACGTTATTGCATCCATGTGCATGGATCACCATCGCGATCCGGATTCGTGCCAAACAAACCATGAACAAACGGGCCCATTATTTCTTCAAAGCCAGTACGTGTTACCATACGTACACATGCTGACATGTCATGATCATGCAGGACACTGACACTAGTGATTAGGCCTACATGTAATTCGCGCTTGGGGCGCGGCCTAACGTAAGCCCTCACTTAAATCAGTCTACACTACAGCCTAACGTTACGCCGGGGCCATCTTCAGTGATTTTTATGGCCCAACTTAGTCCATAACTTTCGCATTAATATCACGAAAACCGGGCTTACCTTGCAGATAGTGACATAGCCGAGGAATTTACTGTCAAAGTATTTCTATTTTTGGCCGCAGGCTTGATCGTTGATCGTTGATCGTTTGAAAGCTGGACATAAAGGGGCACAACTAAATGAGATCACCGCATACAAACGTTTGAAACAATGGCGGCCGCGTCGAATATTTTCAGCTGGAAAAAGTTTACATGTCTCGCTGGTACCGTGCCATTTGAGAAACACAAGGCAAACTACCAGTTGCGTTCAGCCAATAGGAATTCATAGCTTTGACTAGTTTCTGTTTCTTAGTCACACAACGAATCACGAAAAGTAAACGTGATGTTCGCGATTATTTTGTTAAATTGTATCCTTCCTCGGTGGTTTTATCGATTGAAATAAAATAACAATAAATCATCAATAGTCTGTTTAAAAAACGGATGATGAAAAGTGTAACCATTTATTCAAGACATACTGCAAAAATGCTTTAAATTATTTAATTCTGAAAATGAACACTATTTTGAGTGCAAAACATTAATCCCTTTGATATTTCCCTATATCTAGCATGGAAAAAACATGTTTGCTCAAATTAAATGACTATTTTGTATTAGTAAATGCAATGACTAACGTAAACTGGTCAATGCTTGACTGTACGTTAGTCCTGCATTGATTAAATTAGTCATTTAGGCTTGACTAATCTAAATATGTCATTTTGACTTATTTGTAACGAAAAATGACTAACTTATGTTTACAGTGTATTTTCCCTATTGGGGCATGCTTCATTGATTTGTAGGTATAGTGGATTCGTATTATTCCAGCACCTTTACAAACTGAGTAAATATTGCATCAGCCAACTAGACAAAGGATAGGTGACCTTCATCAGCTAACTATACCTGCATACACGTCCTATCCCCACACTGTGTTGTATCTCGCAATAAATGGGGTCAGACTTATAAACCTTGAAGTTTTTTATCCAGAAGCCGGGAGGGAATTTTCCCTTATTCGTGTGTACATGTGCATGTATATTATTTTGTGCTGTTCCTTGTTTTGTTTTACTTTTTATGGTGTGTGGATGTTTTGTGAACTTTGTTATAGTTGATGTAACTTTTGCAATATAGTTGTATTTTGTTTCAGTTTGTGCTTGCTAATACGATTGTGATTGTTATTTATTCTATAAATACTATTGTTTTTATTAGTGCTTTCAGGGCCCCAATGGAAACCAGTTCTAGTTAACTGTTTGGGCACACCATGGGTAAATAAATGGAATAAATAAAAAAATTAAAAAATAAACCTATTTATTGCAGCGAAGAAAAAGTCGGTGCAAATTTCAAAATCTGTTGTAATTTACGCAACTAGTGTATAGGTATACGACGATAGTATAGGGTAAAGTAGACCAACCTCTGCGACTTTTTTTTGCTTCGAGAGGTTGTACAGCTGGGGATTTGGGGAATTTCTGAATTTGATTAAATGACTTGAGATTATGTAACTTGAAAATTGACTCGGGATTTGAGATTTTTAGAATTTGAGATTTCTGAGAATGATATGGCTTGAGAAGTTAGGTTATATTATTCAGGGAATTGACTCGGGAAATTGGATTATATGGTTCGGGGTTTTATGGGGAAATTTGGGGGATTATTTATTTGTCAGTATCCTTTTTGAAAATCTGCTAGGTAGGTATACGACTCGATTTAAGAAAAAATATATAAAAATATAATGTTGTTTGGCTTATAACAAATGAAATTGTTTTGGACCCAACATTTTTGGGGGATTCCCCTCTTTTTTTAATGATTTTTGAAATTCTGTTGGACAACTATACGACACGAATGTAATGAAATTTGTTTTGCAATTTTTGAAATTCTGTTGGGTAGGTATACGACATAATTTAAGAAAAAAATAAAGTACATTTGACTGAGTGATGGAGGGAGGGAGGGATAGGAGAGTGGGAGGGGAAGGGGAAGGGGAAGGGGAAGGGGAGAGTTGTTGCTGAATCGGCATATCCTATACTACTGATGGCGTGATTGACGTAAGCATGTCAACGCAGATTCAGATTTCCTCAGGTTTGTGCGGTTTCTGGACTACTGTGATAGGTGACACCCAGGGCGTCGGTATGCCATGAACGGGTTCAATGATGTCAAATTTAAGCAACCTGTCAAGTTCTTGTTCTACTTGTCTGCGCAAAATGAAATAGTATGCGGCGATGTGGTAGAGCAACTGGGACAACTGAGTCGTCTACATGAAGTTTGCATCGGAATGATCTCATCTTACCAATGCCATGGAAGCGATCTCCATACGACACGAACATATCAGAGGAGGCCACGGTTTGACCGGACTGCAAGTTGTATGCAATGTTTACAAGTCCAAGGGCTGATGCTGTGTCAAAGTTCAGGAGCGTGTCAGCAGTGCGAGATGTGACAAACACAGGGCTCGTGACCGTTGAGGATTTGTAGCCTACTACTACTCGTGCTACAAAAGATCCCATGATCTCAAGTGGTGTGTTGCTTCCATACGCGTATACTGGGATTGTGCGTGCATGGAGCTGGGGACGAGGTTGCAGGGTGTTGAAGGTGTTGAGACTCATCAACCTAACTGATGCACCTGTATATATCACTGCTTGTACAGGACTGTTATTGATGGCCACAGTGACCATTGGCTTGGTCAGAGTTGGAGAATGGAGATGGAATGCATATTCACTGTCCGCTGATGGGGGCACTGTGCATGTAGGTTGGGGATCATGACTGTCCGGAGGACTAGTACTGACTGCATGAATGTTTGATTTTTGTTGTGGTCTTGCTGAGCTCATGCAGTATTTAGCAAAGTGATTTTGCTTACCACAGGAATGACATGTTTGGCCATTTGCGGGGCAGTCTCTGTTTCTGCTGTGTGGGTAACTGCCACCATAGTTGCGACACTGGCGTGAGCTGGACTGGTCTGACTGCCGCTGCTGGGGTTGTCTTGAGTAGTATAGGAGATGCCGTTTCTGTAACAAATCGCTCATCTCTCTCCCCTCCAGAATTGTTTTAATAAATTAATTAAATTTTCCCCCTCCTTTCCCCCCTCCTTTCCTCCTCCTTTCCCTCCCCCTTTCCCTCCCCCTTTCCCTCTCCCTCTCCATCTCTTCCTCTCCCTCTCTTCCTCTCCCCCAAAATTGATTTGTTATAAGCCCAAAAATATTAGATTTTTGTATGTATTTTTAAAATATCATATTGCCATAATAAAAGATGGAAACACAACCAAGAACGAATCTGACCGATGAAGACGATACTTATGAAGAAATCATGTTATATTTAGACAATTTCTATTTTGAAAGAAAACGTGTAACCCAGTCTCAATATATGGATTGTTTACGAGATATGAAATTAAATCACCCCCAAGCATTTAAATATTGGGATGAATTTCTATATCAGAGATTAAGCGTTGACACAGAATTGGGATGAAGACGATAAGGAACATGTCGATTCACTCGAGAGTGAAGGTGATGAAGAAAAAAATGAGCCCATAAAATCATTGTCTGACAAAGATAAAGAATATGAAAATAATTAAAAACCCATCGTAGTCGTAATAACATTAACAAAAAATAAGCCCACAACTCTCTAGAACAACTCTCTACAGAGTTGTGGGCCTATTTTACGTAGTTCTAAATTTACAACTAAACACATGCACTAAATTTCGTACGGAGCGCTGGGTCTAATCCGTAAACTCTCGTAATTAGGCGGTAAATTATCATTTACGTAAACATGATCGTAAACCTTAGAGTATTCTTGACGCATTTCTATCTTAAAGCTGTAAGTTTTTCGATAAGATCCGTTTTTTCCTTTTCCATTCTTTCGATAACTTTTATTTCTACTTCGTCTTCAATTTCTTTTTGGTTGCGCGTCGATTCTTCTCTCGCCTTTGTTTGAGTTCTAATAGCTTCTTTCATCCCATTAAACTTTCTTAATTCGTTATTGATCAGAGCAAATTCTTCGTGGCTGATATCACCGTCGTCTATAGCTTGAGACACAAGTTCATTTATCGTATTCAATTTGGTTTCTGCCAATACTCTAATCTCATCGTGTTTCTTAGCTTTACCCCTAAACTTTTTGCTAAAGTATTTCAAGACTAAACTCACACCCACACATCCTATAGCTATTCCTTCCAACGCTACTCCAATGGGCAAACTAATAACATCAACAATTCCAGCGATGCCAATAGCGCCCGATGCAGCTCCAAAGCATTCTGTCGCAGTCTCCGCGTTTGATAAACAAGTAATAATTTTATTATACTTTTTATAAATTTCTGCTCGCTTGTCTCTCTCGATAGGTATCTCTTTTTGTACTTGCTCAATTTTATTTAACCTAAAGACTCTAGTATCGTCCGTAAAAATCGGTACGTCGGGTAATTTAGGATATATGGAGGTCATTCTAATAAAAGGACGGCATTTTATTTTTACATCTTTTTGTACGTATACAAGAATCAAAGTCCCAACACCTACCAATAGAGCCCACACATGCTCGGCCAACCAACCCGCGCTCTTACTCAATAAATTAAACAACCAACTAGCGATACTACCTAAAATACCAGGCAATGCGACCAACAGCTTACCACCGAGCTTTTTTTGTAAATTGGCAAAAAATTGTAAATGACTACTTATCCAATCTTTCAAGTCTCCGCCGGGTTTAGGCGCCGGTGGAACTGGAGACGGAGTTGGAGACGGCGCCACCACTCCTCTCACACCGGCTACTATCGAACTCACGATCGTACTTATGGCTAAACTAAACGCGGCTAGTATACTAACGACCGTTATGCCCTGTTCTCGAAATAGAATTATAATCTTTTCGGCTAACGAGATATCGCCTCGTAGTATTTTATTAATCGTTTCTTTGATACTAGCGATTTGACTTTTGGATCCTTGTGAATTTATATTTGCGATGTTTAATCTACTGGATCTTTCAATATCGAGATTTGTTAATCTATCGTTTAATTCTTGTCTCTCTATATCGCTGTGTGCTTCATTGAGTTCCGCTTTGGTTTGTTTAATTTCATCATCTATAATTCTAAGTCTAGCTAAATTTAATTCTAAATTACCTTTGAGAGTTTCTATTGCTTTGTTTAAACCAACAAGTTCTCTAAAGTTGTTTAATCCCGCCATTTTTGCAATTACTCTTTCTCGTTCAGCTAATACTATTTTTAGTTAATCTTATGCTCTTTCTCGTTCATCTACTGCTCTTTCTCGTTCATCTAAGCTCTTTTTCGTTTAGCTCCTCTCTCTTCCTGTTCATCTAATGTTTTTACTAATTCCTCCGATTTTTTTTCTCGTATAACTAATGCTTTTACTCGTTCATCTAATTCTCTTTTTTCTTTATCTAATGATTCACTTTGTTCATCTATTGCTGCTTGTAATCCAGTAAAATCAACATCTTGACCCGTTGGGCCTACTTCTTCTCTTAATCCGTCTACTACTACTTCTTTTGCGATTCTGATAACACGCTCGGCTTCTCTTGGTAGTTCACTCACCTCAATATTTTCGGGTTGTATCTGACTTATTTCTTGTTGTAATTGCGTCTTGCTAGTATTTTTTATACCAAACCTTTTAAACATAACCGCGCCCATTCTTTGTTGTAACGTACTTACTGCCAACAATTCTTCAGGGTGGTTAACCCTTGTTATTATTACACCATCGAAGTACAGGCCTTTTGTATCGTGAGTAAAAAGTTCAAACCTAATATTTTGTGGTATGTCATAATCTTTGCTTTTAAAATAATTATAAATTTGAACCACTTTTTCGGATCTTACAACAACTGCTATATTAGCTAATCTAGCAGCCACATCCACCATCGTCGGTGGTTCGGTTGAAAGACTAGTCTCGGCATCAGGTCTGTTTTATTCAAAATCAGCGTCGGCATCTTCATCTTGTTGATTGTCTTCTCTACCAAAGTCGTCCATTTCAATACCTTCTCCAACTCCGGCCATTTTAATAAAACAAATTATTTTATCTTTTACGCAGTATTTACTACATTTTGAGGAAGTATACCTTGACTCACTAACCAAGACTGCGTGGCTAGAGCACCACCTACTGTAGCGGTAATTTTAACTGTATCTTCTACGTCCAATTTTCCTAGATCGGCAGGTTTTATTTTCAAAAGTGTTTTACTCAACATGGTATAACCTACAGTCAACAAACTCAACACAGCACCGTGATAAAGAGTATTTGCAACGTTCTTAGTGTCCATTCTATTTATAGCGATTTAAAAAATATTTTTATTGTATTTTATTCCATTTCTAAAAAATCTTCAATTGGATCAACCTTTGTTGGTGGTTGTGGAGTTTGCTTGGTAGGTGTTTCGATTTCATTAACTGCAACATTCTTTTTACTCCTTACAGTCGTAGACGTACTAAGTGCGAGATATCCGAGTCCTAAAATAGCTAAGCCTACTACTGCATACACCCAGCTCGGAATACTCCCTACAGTCGTAGACGTACAGCCTATCGTAACTGTTTGTGTTTGGTTGGGTATTTCATCGTCTAGACTTTGCATCTTTTGTATTTGCTCTTTCATCTTTTTGTTTCTTTCGGCTAGTTTTTGCCCTGCTCTACTCTTTTGGTTTTTTTTACTCCTTTTTTAGCTGGAGGTTTTGTTACCCTCTCTATCGCTTGAGTCTTCTGTTTTGGCTCTTGCGCCACTACTACTTGATCCGCTTTCGTTTCTAGATCCATCTTTTATAATAATACTACTATAATTATCTATTTTCAAATGTTTAGTAGTAATCAACATAGCTACCAAAGGAGATAGATAAAGTCCATAGTTGTAGTACACTTCGCAAAGTAAACTAGCCATACTGCTAGAAATAACTGGATAATTTTCCAAGTCGTTGGTAAGAGATTCTTCAGAGTCTAAACAAAGTTTATAACCAAACGGTGAAGCCAGGGGTAAAGTCATACCTAAAGCTTTTGAGTAAAAACTCAACGCGCAACTACCCAAACTAACGATCATTTCTTTACCTAGTTTAGCTTCGTAGTTTTTGTATAGTTTCTCTTGTTTTACAGAGTCTAAATTTTCGATTTCATTAACGGAGTATTCTTTCCCAAAATATTTCTTCGAATCACCGGAAGCAACTACTCCTAAAAGTCTATTTTTGTGTTCTGGAACTCCACTAGGAGTTTCTACGTCTACGACCGTAGGGAGTACTCGCGTAGCTACGCTCGTAGGGGGTTGTTGAGACAACAAACTTAGAGATTCTATTGAGTTGCTCATTTGCAAATAGTAAATATCTTTTTATCTTAGTTTTACAAGTCATTTTTTGTATACTCGTCAGAAATTAAACACAAGTTAACGGCTATTACAAGTTTTAACAAAAAGTCTATATATTCTATCATATTATAATAGTCCATAGTTTACTACTACTTATATAATTTATAGCAAACTACAGCTAGCTACATAGCAAACTACAGCTAGCTATCAGCTAGCTACACAGCAAATTTATAGCAAATTACAGCAAATTTACAGCTAGCTACGCAGCAAACTATAGCAAACTGGAGGATCAGTTTTTATCAACAATTTACTATAAGGCACGTCTCATAGAATCATTTTAATTCTAGATCTTTCTTCTAAAGGTACAGCGTCATTTTCATCTATACATTGATCGAAACTACTTTTATCTTTGCAATAAAACAACGCAACAAATGCGGTTTGAGCTCGATAATCCGTCATTACGCAATTATACTTTTGAGTCAACAACCAACAGTAGTGATTGTCGTGTCTACCGCTAAAGGCCAACTTTGTTAATATACATGTGTTTTTATCATACGCACTACGAGCGTAGCTTCGCGAGTATGCCGCTTTACGATATTCTATTTCTTGTTCCGCGCTACAGTCATCTATCAAAAATAGAACGCGTAATCCTTTTAAAACTTTACGATAAAATTCTAAAGCTTCGTTGAGAGAAATTGTTTCTACTTCCAAGTCGCATAGGTATATCTCAGGATCTAACTAAAACCAACTCCTATCGTGATTAGACGTATTATTCGGTAATGTAGGGCAAATGACGACAATCTTTTCAAAGTGGCTCCTATACTCCGTTTCCAATAGATCTAAAATAAATTTAGTTTTACCAGAATTGGTTCTACCGCATATCAAAGCGCAGTGAGGTGTCTTTGGAAACATGTTAAATTTAAACGTTTTAAATTATACCCTAGATTTTTAATAGTAAACGCTATTAAATCTTCCATCTTCGATAACCAGTTGACCATCCATCACTAAGAAAACGTAACATTTTAGAGCCCCGGCTGTCTCGGCTTCTCTTTCTAAATGAATACTTATACCACCACCCACATCTCCTATTCTCCTACCCGAACCATGACTTCTATTATCATCGGTTACTCTCATATCTAACCAAAGTCCATAACTATTTTTTAAGTAGGAGCCTATGTACATATCGTACAAACTCATGTCTTTGGATACACCGGCACCAAATTCTGTATTAGAGTCTCAAAAAATCTTGATAATTTCATCCCAGTGTTGATAACTCCTCATACCTTGACTGTACAATTGATTCGGTTTACCCTCGATCGTAACGTTTACTTTGTCTATTTTAGGATTATATAAATTCCAAGTAACGCTATTGGTGGGATCTTTGAATAAAAGTAGTACGCCCTTAAGACTTCTAATCGATTGGTTAAGATTAATGTTCCAAGTTGTATCGGATTTGTCAAAGTCTCTAACGAGATATCTTTAAACTTGGTCAAATAGAAAATGAGTCTTGCCTCGATATTGTTGCCTGATAGAGTCGGCCAATGTTTTACTAGTCACCACATCAAATTCGAGAGACAACCCAGAAATTGTATACTTAGCATCGTCATCCGTAGAATCTACGACGTTTTTGTGATCGTTAAACGTAAGCTCGTACGTTAGTCTATCTTTGAGCGTCGATGGATGAAACGGATGGTGATCTCTTAGTATTTCAAAATCTAGAGGAATGCAAAATCTATTTCCATAAGCATCCGCTATGGCTTTGTCTTTTCCACTATCACCGGTATCAGATGCGTCACTAGCTCCAATTCGGAGTTGTGTATTGTTTGCATGTTTTTCTTGCCACAGATCTTTAAAAACGTTATATAAGTCTGCGTCGTACAGGTTGAAAATCTCGCGACCTTCTAGACATATTCTTACTTTTTTAATCAAATTTCGCCCTACGTTATAAAATAGAGTTCTTTCGTCGTCGGCGCTAGTGCCTTCAGACTCCAAGTCAATGTTGAATGCCAATCGAGTAGTACCATGTACGACCACATCGTCTGGACTCAACATTGGAAATTTAACGGATAACGTTTGATTAGCTTCTATAGTACTACGATTATGAGTAATGACTACCGATTGTCTCAAACCCTTAATCGCTCTAGGATTTTTTAAACGTCTGTGAAGCTTGCTTCCATAAATCGCGTTCATTTTATTTAAACTAAAAGAGAAATTACGAACAGATTATTCTTTTTAATGTTTTTAAACTTAGGAAACTCGACAAACTTTACAATCGTGTTTTATCGGATTTAAAATGTTTTTTTGGTTCGTTTAATACAATCATGGCGAGCGTTTTTATGATGGTTGGTGGAGCTATAGTAAATGCTTTAGCGTTTACAGGATCAAACCTTTTATTTTCGAGTTTAGGAAGGTCTGATGCCAACGCAGAGCGTAAACGGCACGACTTGGCTTTAGAAAGATTAACCCAAGCGAGGAACGAATGGGGGAAACAAAGAACCAAGTATCTAGATTATCTAAACGATCGACTACGAAAAGAAGTAAAGGCTCAAAAAACATTTCAAAACATCGACGAAGCATTGCGAGAATATAACGAAGTGATGGGTGAAGACATGCAATTACTCGTAGGTTTAACGCACGAACCTACATTGTCCGATTTTTACACACCTAGCGAACAACAAAAGAATGGTGAAATTGCATTCATCTTGGGAGGTTCCGCCGTTTTGGGTTTTCTAATTTATAAATATATATAAAATGGAAACAAAAATGCGAAACATATTTTACAGTCCTCGAGGCTACTGGAAAGGTGAAGGAGCCGTAACAACATTAACTTTAAAAACCGGCGTAACGGAAAAGGATGCTAGAAACTGGTTAAGAAAACAAGCCTTGTGGCAAATATATTTACCGGCTCCTAGTAATATTCCTAGACCCACGAGTCTCAATAGATCGGTAGGATTACCAAATGAAATGCATCAAGCTGATCTACTATACCTACCCCACGATGTAGTGAGTAGAAAAACGTATAGATATGCGTTGACGGTGGTTGATGTGGCTACTAGATATAAAGAAGCCGAACCCTTGGTAAATAAAACGAGCGGCCAAGTTGTCGAAGCTATCACAAATATTTACATGCGGTCAGCGTTATCATACCCTAACATTATTAAAGTAGATCCCGGTAGAGAGTTTATGGCCGAATTTAGTGTTTTGATGAGATCTAAAAATGTAGTCGTGCAAAGAGGCGAGGTAGGTAATCACAGGGCCCAAGGTATTGTAGAAAGATTCAATCGTACTTTGGCTGAAAGATTATTCGGCCACCAATACGCTAAAGAAATGTTAGAACCCACCGAGCGTAGCAGGTTGTGGGTAAAACGATTACCCAAAGTCGTGGAAGCGTTAAACGACGAAGAAACTAGACTGATATCTACGATGAAAGGTAAACCCCTAATTCCTAAACTAGCCATGTCACAATTGAAAATACGACAACTTAGTTCAGAGGGGCTCAAGAGCTCAGAAAAACTTTTGAATGTAAACGACGAGATCGTCAGGTACCTTTATGCTCCTGGAGAACCCGAAAAACATGTTAGAAGAAGAGCCACCGACCCCATTTGGAGCTTAGAAATGTACATTATAGAAAAAAGAACGATCAACCCTGGACAACCGGCGTTGTACTATCTAAAAGACGGCCCCGAGAGATCGTTCGTTATGAAAGAATTAATGGTTGTTCCGTCAGATACCGAGTTGCCACCCAATTCATCTAAATATAATGTCGTAAACTAGAAAAGATACCGCCGTAACACCCACTAAACCAACGACTAAAGCCGTCTTTTCTTGTTCGTGAGGGTCAGGTTGTGACGTGGGAGGGTCTAAATTCTGCTGGCCTACGCCAGTACGTCTACGACTGTAAGGAGTACTACTCGATTTTTGAGGAGGTGGTGTTTGTGGGGGAGGCGGAGGGTCTAAAATATCTGTGGTTGTTGGTGGTGGTGGAGGGTCTAAAATATCTGAGGTTGTTGGTGGTGGCGGGTCTAAAGTATCTGAGGTTGATGGTGGTTGTGATGTATCTGTAGCTACGCGAGTACGTCTACGACTGTAAGGAGTACTAGAGTTCAAGTTGACATTTAGTCCTATCGATAAATCAGGCGTCGCTATCTGTATATTATTATTATAACCCTGATGAATACCGACTAAGAGTTCCATATTTGATGGAATCAAGTATAACCCTGGACTTATCACAAAGTTTAACGAACTTCTACCGTACTGTAAAGAATCTTGGAATCTAGCGATAGAACCCTCTAGATCCGTAGGACTATCGATTACGTCTTCTACAATATGTTCAAATTGTCTTTGCGCGTCTAACCCAGTACCCGGCGTTAGGATACTAGTTTTTGTTTGAGCTTCCGCACCAAGTATGGCGTACACGTACGTTCTCACGCTTTCGTTTATGCATTCTATACCTACGTCTGTAAAAGAGCTCGTCTGACGTATAAACTTTCTAAAACCAAGTCGTACAACGTCCGCGGATTGTCTGATCCACGTAACCGTGTACTTACTAAAATGATACGCATCACCCGATTCTCCAAACCCCATATATGTGGCGCCGGGGTATCTCACGGGGTCAAGATCATCAATGCTGATCTTACTAGGGTCGTAATTTCTACCAGGTACTGGTAAATATCTACGCGTCCCCAAATTATCGTAATAGTAAGCGGTGCCTAATCCTCCAGAAGTTAAGTCTACAGTCTGTTTAAAACTCACGTTTGGATCGACTTGAAAGTGTCGGCAAGTATTGGTATAAGCGTTGTGATCGATGTTATTGTTTAGATCGTCGAATATATTATCTCCTGGAATTGGGCACTTGAGAAAGTAAAGTATCTTTCTGATTGTGAAATACGCGTGAAACTTGAATAAAGCCGACAAGACGGGGTTTTTATGTTTCAACAAGTCTAGTCCTACACCACAACACGAAGTTGCGCACCAAAATGCAAAGTTGAGTTGATTTTGATAAAACGTCATGGGGTCAGATGCATAGCGTAGTACTTGTTCGTCGTGTTTTATGTCGGACATAATATAATCGCTAAATAGGTCTACTAAATTAGAGTTAAAAGATCCGTTATTGTTGGCGTTTACGATGATGTTAAGTTGACTCAAGTTCATTTTATTAAACGAGAAAATTAATTTTAATATCGTTTAAATAAAATGGAGTCGCACGTTTTTGAAATGACCGATAACGAAAAAACGTTTACTTTATCAGAACCCATAGATAACGTTAACGGAGACTATTTTATGAGTTTAAACAGCGTAATATTTAACGTGTGTTTGTATAATATCGATACTAATAGTAACAAAAAATTGTTTTAAAGACAAATCGATCCAGATACCGGAGATCAAACAGGTGCTACAACCGGTCAAATTTTGGTTCCAGCTGGAAAATACAATATTGATTGGTTCTTAGATGAACTCAGCCAATTATCTACTTGGTTATTCATTAATGTGATGGAAGAAAATAGTACTCTGCGCTTAGATAGAAACATTAAAAATTTGTTGGGGCTACCGGATAAAAATTTAAACTACAACGTAGATTACGTAGGCCTTTATAATATGAATCTTATCGATACAGTTTTTATACATTGCGATCAACTATCTACTCGAGATAATTTCTTAAATGGAAAGAGTACGGAATTGTTATACGTCGTACCGATAATAAAAAGCGACGATGCGATCGTCGAAAATAGAAGATTAATTTCTCATAGACTCGCAAGCTCTCAAATAAACCAACTCAGCTTTAGTATCAGAGACCGCGCCGGTAACTTAATCGATAATCATGGGAAAAAAGATTGTCTTTTACGTAGAGATTTTTAGAAAATATTTAAAAACGATCGTGGCCAAAAGCCAGCGTGTCTATACCGTTTGGTAAAATATATCTCTTTGTATCTAACGGATTTAACGATTGCTTAACCTGCGATTCTGTGTAAATCATGTGGTGTTTAGATCCAAAACTAATCATATTGCGAGAATAACATTCGTTTATTAAAACGCAATTTCTATAATTTTCGTATGATAACTCGTTGTTTATAGTAACTTTGTTGACACCCTTATCTTCGTATAAAATCGAATACATCTTTGATCTGATACAAACTGCTTCTCTAATAACTCGTCCTCCACACTCATCTTTAAATTTACCGATGACCTTCTTATTTTCATTCGAGAATAACTCGTGGTCTCGCGGATAGTTGCTAAAATCGTACAAGTCGGACTGTTTTTTCATGTCTTGATAAACGTCTTTTGTATAGACAATCAACAACAGACTGTCTGTGTCGGTATACATCAACCTTACTCTGTCACCATACGTCTTTTTTAATGTATCGTAGTAAAAACCGTACATGAGAGTTTTTGATAAGTCCAAGATACTAACGCCGCAATAGATGGGTGTATTTAATACGTCATAGTTTTGTATGATTCTACAAATGATAAACTGCATCCTTCAAACGGGGTAGTAGACTTGTAACTCGGTTTAGACGTTATTTTTTGGTATTCTTTAACTTGATCGTCTCGCAATAAACATCCATTTATTCTATTTCTGACATTTTCCATCGTTTTACCAAATACTGAGTTGTTCATCAACTTAAAGAAATCCTTATCAAAATCCGACTTTGCTTCTTTTCTGAGTTGGGTGTTTTTGTCGATGTATGATTTCATCCAAGGTTTTTGTTTAAATTGTAGAGCTCGATGTACTTTCGTTAGTTTTAGACCCAAACTCAGGTATTGTTTCAAATTTCTGTAGTGTAATACATATTTTTCTTTGCGATATAGCGTACCCGTTAATTTTGACACATTAGCGCTAGATTCTATCGAATCCATCAAGTTTTGTTGATAATCCGATAACCATTCGTTGGGTATGGTAATATTCTCGGGTGCAAGCGGATAGCCGTTGTGTAAGTCATGAAGTTCTGATGGGTACTCCAGATCTACCTCGAACATATACCCAGTTTTAGAATCGTCTTTTAGTGACATGATACGGTCGTGGGTAAATTGACTCGCGGTGACCCAATTAAATCCTCCACAGGGTAAGTATTGGCTCATAGCCCATCCGTATAAATTGTTGGCGTCGAGATAGAGAATATAAGAGACTAGTTTATCCAGATCATAGTCGTTTAGATACTCGTTATTCGCCTTAAAATATCTTGCGCTTCCTACGCTAGACATTCCTCCTCTTTTGGCAATTTCAAAAAATAAGTGTTTGTCTACGTCGGTCAAAAGCTCGAGTTCGATCTTAGAGTGTCGCAGTAACGCGTCCCAACTTAGACCGGGTGCCGTGTAGTAATTAGCCGGATCTAATTTGTAGTTTGTTCTACACATTTGCCTGAAATTCTCAAATACCCCAGCTAGTAATAGAGTATCTGTAGTTACGTACAAGTCGTGATATTCGCCTAAGTTGTTAATGTAAAATTTTTCCCACACGTGTTGTCCTTTAGAGCGCTATAAAAACATTCCTTGGGTGGTAAACTAGTCTCGTTAAATCTTTCGTGACTGTCCATATACTCGTACGGATAAACACCCTTTTGTAATATGATGTCTACGTTCTCTTCGCCAAAATGATTTAAGAGTAAACTAAAAGATTCTCTCGAACAACTCTTTACCAAATCGCTAAGAACGCTAGCCATAAAATGAAACGAGTCGATAAATCTATATTGGCCGACCGAGAATGAAATGTATTTTTCTGAATTGTTTGGTATACATTCGATGTCTTCTTGATACTTTGAAATGCCTTGCATAATCAAGTGCGCGTCGTAATTCTCTAAATTGTGAAAGACGACTGGTATTGGCGTACTATAAGGTCGTATTTGTAATTTAAGATTACAGTAAGCGTGCGCTGCGCCGCGATATTTACCGGTGATGTGACAGTGATCTCTGACTTTTCTAAACTTGTTAATCTTTTTGCGACAAGACTTGCATTTTAACTCTACGTATCCCTTGTCGTTTTCGTACGAATATTCTTCTATTTCTTCTATAATTTTTAAATTGGGTTCTTTAGGCTCGTCACACTGACAATTACACGAGTAATTTGGGTAAATTGGTTTTTCGCAAATCCAGCACTCATTAGAGTTTAGGTGAATTATTTCGTCTTGTAGGGTATATTCCATCGGTTCAGCGTTAGCGAGTAAGGCGTTAATTATAGGTTCTATATTTTTAACGAGGCTATAAAATGATCTACTGAGTCTCTACCTCGATATGTCTTTTGATTTATTTTACGGCCATCGCATCTAACGACAACGTATGAATCACCGCAGGCTCTGTGAATGTGAGTTTTAATTGTGGCGCTATCTTCGCTAGCAGAGGCAGTTGTTTTTTCTAATGTTGATTCAAAATCAGCGTACATGACAAAAGGCGCGTCTTGTAAATTGTTAAAGTTTTTGAACTTTAATGTATTCTTGCCCGGTTTTGGCATTACGACTCTAGACGGTTGTGAGTCTATTCCTTCGCAATCTATCTCGTGTATTTTCAACTTTTCTGGCGAATTAAAATGCGATAAACATCTCAAGCAAAAATGTTTACGATGTTGACTTTTTGTAACGCTAGACAATAATCTAGCCAAGTCAGTTATCCAGCAATAATGGCCGTCAAACAACAGCAAATCAACGCGAGTTGGGGCATCTCGGTTTTTAGACAGGTATAATGTATATATCGAGTCTTCGTATCCAAGCACATTTATACTTAGATTATTTTTGTCTTTCTATTCTCGATATCTGATGTATTGGTGTGGGAAAGTCTACACCCGTAAAATGTAATCCATCATCAGTTTTATAAGTAGCGGTTCTATTTCCGTTAAAATTGTATTTTGGGTTTGTTTCTATTTGGTTTTTAACTTTATCTGCGTATATACCCAAAGCGGCTCTTATACACCATCTTATACACTCTTGATCTTCGTTTTTGATGTTGACGGTTGCGTGTTTACTATCGATAAATTCGGGTAGTTTTACGTAAGAAGCGCCTACCAAAGGGTTAACTCTGTTTATGTTGATATAAAACGCTAGTATTTTATCTATAGTCCAACCACTTCCTTCATTCGTGTATTTATCTATCGCAGACAGTATCGTTTCAAATTGCCGTCTGAGCGTTGTTTGTATTTCACTCTCGTTTAAGACACGATTTTGATGACTAAAATGAGTTGCTGTTGATGTTACAGTCTCACCATCCGACGTTATTTTTTATACTTTACTTTCATAGCGATCTGAAGTTTCATCGTTCTTAGTTCTCTTAATTCAGCGGTTATTTTGCTTTTTATCATCGGCGCGTGTGTGTTGTAAAATTGTTCCGGATCATCGGTAAACATATTTTGAATAAGTTCCCAATTTCTATAACTGTTTTCAAATCTTCTCGTCTCTTGAAAATCTGATTCTCGAAAAATATTTTGAGATTTAAATCTTTTTATAGCCTAGAAATGATTTGGATATTTTTATCGCGCACGATTTGCTCGAGACATTTTTTTTATTTTATTCTCAAATTTTTAAATGTATTTTCTTCTTCTTTTATAGCTCGAATGTAGTCTTGGCGATTATAGTTGAGTTGCTGCGGGATTGTAATATTGTTTCGTTGTATGTAACTCGTTAATTCTTCTCCCCGCAATGCGTCGAGAGTTCGTATAGCTTGAATGTAATCTCGTTTAGTATATCTCGCTTGTTGAGACAACGGTATATGGTACTCGACTACTACACTACGTATTCGAGCTAAATTCCAATTTAAATAACCTTGTAAAGCCTGCAGTTTAAGATTGACTCGTTGCGAGACTAAAATGTCTCGTTGTTCTACAAATTGCTGTAGATTTCTTAAAGACCATCTATTGTATCCATAAATCGAAGGTTGTGTTTCCATCTTTTATTATGACAATATAATATTAAAAAAGGAAAAAAATCCAATTTTGTTTGGCTTATAACAAATCAATTTTGGGGGAGAGGAAGAGAGGGAGAGGAAGAGAGGGGAGGGAGAGGGAAAGGGGGAGGGAAAGAGGGGGGAGGGAAAGGGGGAGGGAAAGGGGGAGGGAAAGGAGGAGGGAAAGGAGGAGGGAAAGGAGGGGGAAAGAAGGGGGGAAATGTAATTAATCTATTACAAGATTTCTGGAGGGGACAGAGATAAGCGATTTGTTACAGAAACGGCATCTCCTATACTACTTCTTGACTGGGGATGTCTGCTGTGGTACATGTGCCTTGGCTGTCGTTCGGCATTGTAAGTACGACGTGCACAAGAGGGGCACTGAACTGTTTGCTTTGGCTCTTGTACCTCAACTTTGTGCACACTTGGAGTTTGCGACTGTTCCATTTCTGCAGCATGAGTGTCTGCCGCCTCATACGTTTGAGCAGTCTTGAGAAGTTGTACAAGAGTGAGAGATTGCTCACGGAGCGCATATCGGCGAAGTTTGTTGGAGGAGCATGTCTGGATGATTTGCGACTTGACTTTACTGTCTTTGTCTTGGAATCCACAGTGAGTTGCTAGACGTTGGAGTCGTGTGTGGAACTGAGCGACAGTCTCATTTGGTTCTTGCTTTGCCTGGCGGAAAATGTATCTCTCGAATTCTGTATTATTCGACGGGTTGAAGTGTTCATTTAGTGCCTTTTTTGCACTTTCATATTCAGATCCGGTGCTCGCCAGGGTATCAAAAATGTCATTGACTTCCTCACCTGAGTAATGGAGTAGTAGAGCCCTTTTCTGAGAGTCATTCGTGATGTTAAATCCCACAAATATGTTCTCCAATCTTTTGATGTACTTCTCCCACCGAAGACCAACAGTAGTCGGTTCGCTGCTTACGTTTACAGGGAATGTGGGAAAAGATGGCGGAGTTAACGTGCTCATCGTGACAGACAAACGTCGGCAAAAATCACGAAAACGAAGTCAAGACAACTGCTTAAATCACCGTACATCGGAGATTAAGAGTCCATGTACGTTGCCAAATGTTTAGATTTTAAAGGAATCCCGTGCTCGTCGCCAAAATGTAGTATCGAAGTTTGAGAAAGAATGAATACAGACACTGTTATCGGCTCATTGATATAATGTACATGTATATTCCACAACTGTGCACACCTTATCGCATGTGTATTATGATGTTGTCGCGGTGTGCGTAAAGTGAGAATTCTAGCACTGTAAGCGAAATAAAAGCAAGCCAAAGTTAACCATTTTGCCTACAATTGGTGACCCCGACGTGGTCGGGACGTGACATGGAGTCGAAAGACGGAGTTGGCCTTGAGACGAGTGGGCACAGCGGACAACTAACTGCAGCGGTAAGCATCAAACTACCGCCGTACTGGCCTGCAGACCCCCAAGTATGGTTTGCCCAGGTTGAGGCACAGTTTACCACGCGTGGTATAATGTCGGAGTCCACAAAGTACGCGTACATTGTGTCTGCCCTCACACCAGAAATTGCACAAGAAGTGCGAGATCTGTTGATTGATCCACCAGCCGAACGCCCCTACGAAACTTTGCGAGAGGAATTGATTAGACGGACCTCTGCCACTGAACAAAAACGCCTTCAGCAGCTCCGTATTAAGGAGGTTTTAGGCGACAGGAAACCAACCCAGCTTCTTCGACACATGCGACAACTACTTGGGAATCGCATGCTTGAGGAGTCGATTCTCCGCAAGGTATTTCTCCAACGTCTCCCATCGAATGTGCAAATTGTGCTGGCGTCGACCGGTGACAGCGTGAAACTTGAACAGTTAGCAGAACTCGCAGACAAAGTTATGGATGTCACTGTTACACAGCAGCCACTCAGGGTCAGCTCAGTTACACCTCCCCTGTGCCACCTACTGAAGTAGAACTCCTCCGCAAGGAAATCAGCCACCTATCTCTGCAAGTCCAAGCTATGTCCGCACAGCGTCATCGTTTTCGCAGCCGTTCACGCAATCGCCCCCGAACACAAACACCACCTCCGCCCAGAAATGACACTGCAACAGTCGAGGACTCTTGGTGTTGGTATCACGCTTCTTTTGGAGAAAAGGCACGCAAGTGTCGTCGGCCGTGCCAGTTTCCGGGAAACGTGACCGCCAGCAACTGATGGCGACGAGTGCTGCTGGCCAAACGCGTAGTCGCCTATTCCATGTCGTTGACCGGACGTCGAGGCAACGCTTTCTCATTGACACAGGGGCTGAAGTTAGTGTTGTTCCCCCATCTCCACTCGAACGCCAGCGACCCCGGCAAGGTTGTCATTTGCAAGCTGCAAATCACTCCACCATAACAACTTACGGAGAACGGTCGCTTACGCTTGATTTGGGAGTACGCCGGACATGTAGGTGGGTGTTCGTAATTGCAGACGTACACCAACCGATTATCGATGCAGATTTTCTACGCCATTTGAACTTGCTAGTGGACATGAGACATTGTCAACTGTTAGATGCCACAACCAATGTCACGGTTAATGGGGTCAGGTGCGGTCAACTTTCGCCTTGTCCTATGTTTGCCACCATAGACTCACAGTCACCGTATCATGCGATTTTTGCACGATTTCCGGACATCACAAGACCGTGCTATGAGGACACAGCAATAAAACACGACGTCACACACCACATAACCACAACAGGATCGCCAGTTTCCGCTCGTCCCCGCCGCCTTCGCCCGGATCGACTAAAGGTTGCACGTCAGGAGTTCGATCACATGCTGCAACTCGGCATCATCAGACCGTCCAGCAGTAACTGGGCTTCACCCCTCCACATGGTCCCCAAGAAAACCCCCGGAGACTGGAGACCATGTGGAGACTATCGTGCACTCGACGATCGCACAGTACCAGATCGCTACCCTATCCCGCACTTACACGATTTTTCGTCGTCGCTGCATGGTGTCAAGGTTTTCTCAAAAATCGACCTGGTACGCGCCTACCATCAGATCCCAGTAGAGCCGTCAGACATCCCAAAGACCGCGGTCACCACTCCATTTGGACTCTACGAGTTCGTGTGTATGTCATTTGGGCTCCGTAACGCCGCGCAAACTTTTCAGAGGTTCATTGACAGTGTCATCCGCGGACTCGATTTCTGTTACGCATACATCGATGATCTCCTTGTTGCTAGTGCCGATGCAGAAGAGCACGAACGACATCTTTTCTAGCTCTTCAGTCGCTTGTCTGACCATGGACTCATCATCAATCCAGCTAAGAGCGAGTTCGGGGTAGAATCGCTCGAGTTCCTCGGTCACCACGTTGATTCGCAAGGAATCCGCCCATTGCAAGAGAAAACCCAAGTCATCCTGGACTTTCCACAACCCGCCACACATCGCAAGCTCAAAGAGTTCCTCGGATTGGTGAACTTCTATCGGAGGTTCATACCACAGGCAGCCACCATCCTCCAACCACTCACCGATCTCACAAAATCGCGTGGACAGTCCAAAAGCCTGCTTTGGACCGATGCAGCTGTAGCAGATTTCGGCGATATCCAGTCGGCTCTCGCGAAGATTGCCAGCCTTGCACATCCTAGGCCCAACGCAGACATATCGGTCATGACAGATGCGTCAGACGTGGCAGTTAGGGCTGTCCTCCAACAGCGAGTCGACAATGCATGGCAGCCAATTGCATTCTTCTCTTGCAAACTTAAACCAGCTGAGACACGCTACAGTGCTTTTGGCCGAGAGCTTTTGGCCGAGAGCTTTTGGCCATATACCTGACCATACGCCATTTTCGTGCCATGTTGGAGGGCCGCCACTTTCATGTCCTAACAGATCACAAGCCACTCATATACGCATTCAAGGCAGCACCAGATCGACACTCGCCACGCGAAATTAGACATCTCGACTTCATTTCGCAATTTACCACGGACATCCGAGCAGTAAAGGGTGTCGATAATGCCCCAGCTGATGCCTTGTCAAGAATTCAGCTGAATGCATCCACCCTCCCACCTGCCATAGATTTGGATGTCATGGCAGACATGCAACGACAAGATGATGAATTGAAGAAGCTTCGCTCATCCTCGACTTCACTCCATCTCACAGACATTCCGCTGTCTACTGGGACATCACATATCGTTTGTGACATTTCTACGGGCACAACACGTCCATTTGTGCCTAGTAGTCTCCATAGAACTGTTTTTGATGCCCTTCACTCCCTGGCACACCCTGGTATTAGAGCGACCCAACGGCTCATCACTGAACGGTTCGTCTGGCCAGGAATCAACCACGACATTCGCCAGTGGACTCGAGAGTGCACTGCTTGTCAACGTGCGAAAGTGCACCGACACACCAATGCTCCACTTGGCACATTTGCGACTCCAGACGCTGGATTCAGCCACGTCCACATGGACATAGTGGGGCCACTACCACTATCCAATGGCTACCGCTATTTGCTCACGTGTGTGGATCGCTTCACGCGATGGCCAGATCGAGGCCATACCAATAACTGATATCACCGCCAAGACAGTCGCCAGAGCTTTCGTTGATAGGTGGGTTTCCAACTTTGGTACCCCATCGACGGTGACAACCGACCGCGGCCGTCAATTTGAATCGGCCCTGTTTCGCGCCCTCACCAGACTCCTTGGCTGCAAACACATACACACTACTGCCTATCATCCAGCAGCAAACGGCATGGTCGCGCGATTACATCGCCAGCTCAAGGCTTCACGTAAGGCACAGGAAGACCCTACGAAATGGACAGAGGCTCTCCCACTCATCCTGCTAGGGATTCGCTCTGCAGTCAAACCGGGCCATTGTCCAGCTGAAATCGTTTTTGGCACCACGCTCAGACTGCCAGGTCAGTTTTTCGAGCCCGACGTTCCAGCTTCTCAGTTGGACCCAGTGGATTATGTTGACAGGCTCAGGGCGTCTATGCGCCAAATTCACCCAACGCCACCACGTCGACAACAGCAGCGAGCGGTTCACATCCCGAAAGACCTAACTTCCTGCACCCATGTCTTTCTGCGTCACGATAGAGTTCGCAAGCCCCTTCAGCCACCATACAATGGACCATACAGGGTGGTTAGCCGCACAGACAAACAGTTTGTTATTGACATTGATAGACGCGTGGACACTGTCTGTATTGACCGTGTAAAGCCCGCTTATTTTGATAAGCAACTTTTGGACACTTCACCTAGAACACCCGATCCAGTGACCACACCAACTGTGGTGACCAGAACACGATCAGGTCGTCATGTGCATTGGCCGAAGACATTAGCAGATTTCGTTCATTGACATTCACTGGTGGGGGGCTCCTGTAGTAGCCAAGTTTTGTTAGTGCGCCCTCAATAGACTTGTCTCTAAGGTCAGAGTTGACTGTTAGGAAATTTCCATTCGTTATTATGTACCTTATCGCATGTGTATTATGATGTTGTCGCGGTGTGCGTAAAGTGAGAGTTCGAGCACTGTAAGCGAAATAAAAGCAAGCCAAAGTTAACCATTTTGCCTACAATAGAATCCATTGGGACGTCTGTAAGAGCTTGAATCGCTTCGTTTTAGAAATTTGTCGTATTATTGTTTAATTAATGGCATGTTTTATGTTGCAAAGTTCTCTTAAAATCAATAAAAGATCGTTAGAGAGCATGCAATTCTTTTTTTCCATTCTGTTTGGTTTGTATACTGGTTAAGCGCCATCGGCATTTGATTGTACAATTTTCAAAATAATCGTCCTAAACGTTGCAGTCCACACATCTCAGTTGTCTTCTCAGTTTGCCAACCTCCTTATCAACTCCATGAAGCTTTCCTTCCGATCTGCACTGCAAGCCATCGTGCTTACGGTGTTAATTGGTTACCGTCTGCGTCGTCGATACAAAAATCTAATCTGTGATTGGTTGACTCACCGACTCGTGCGCGATTCACATCATTTCAGAGCGGGCGACGGAATGGTCTGCCCTTGTTGCATACATTTGCCTGCATTTTTATCCGAACATGCTATAATATTCCTCGGATCGGGTTTACACACTGATAAACAGAGTTTACGTCTTGGAAGTGTCTGCCTACTTCTCGTTGCGTTGTATGGTTTCTTCTCCAAATAAAAGTGGAAGTCAATATTTATGACCAACGTTGGCGACATATGTCATGTTTGACTTTGGTACCGCTTATCCTAACTGCGTTTGGTAAGTTGTTGCCTTTTTAACTTATGTTTACATCGTTAATGAAAAGCTGTTACTGTGTCTTTATATCTGTCCCTTCTTATTGCAATAACCATTTGTACTAATAGAAACAGAGAAACATATTTACACATATTTACACAAACAATTGGACCAAAAGAAGTTCCGTTTTACTTGTGCACGGAGCCATATACATCATGGCTAAATTGTGAAAAATGTGAGCGCCGGGCCGGCAGATTGTGTCACATCCACAGCACGAAGGAAGGAAACAATATACACAAATCAAGAATTAGCCGTAGGTTTTTCAAGCTAGGGCGAAATTAACGGAACTGGCCATCATCTCTGGTCAGCGGCTGATGGCGGGCCACCAGTGACAACCGAAGCCACCAGTGCCACCCATCATTACCACTGGTGGCCCACTGTACACGAAACAATTAGGGAATTCTGTTCAATTCTGGGTTATTTTTACGAGACGACCCTATTAAAATGGGCTCTGGACATGAATGCAAACAGGTTTGGATATATTTCAACCATTCATGTTTCTTCGGACACAAAATGAGTGTACAACTTGTGCCTAACTATAATAATTTACAGTACGAGAGCAAAGTTCCAAAACACATGCAATTGATACTTGCACAAATAAATAGACAGATATTGATCTAATATCTACAGGCCTATATGTGTGTGTTTTCAAAACAAATCAAAACACAATGTTTTTAAATATAAATATAGGTCTGTGATGATGATGACGATGGGGACGTCAAGCACTATACGTACCGTGCCACCCTAGTCGCAAAAAGCAAACGTCTGTGCAACGTTGCACTAGTGTTAAGGCAGGTGCTGCTGCTGATGATGTTGTCTTTGTTGCGGCCCTGGCCCTTGCTGCCGAGGCGGCGCTTGCTGCCTAAAATCTTGGTACCATTGAATGTGGCGCTGCTCTTCCTGGGGATTATTTTGATCCCCCTGCAACTGGATCATATATGTTTGCATGAGTCGCATTGTGTACACAAATTCCTCAGACAAAATTGGCAAAGTATTAGAAACATAACTTTAAAAAAACCAATATGACTGTCCCTGACTATTTGATGTAATGGCTGTCTGCCTCTAGGGATTGGTATGTTGGCTCCTACCGGAAATTGTTGTTGCTGAAATGCTTGATTGAATGGATATGCATAGTGTCCATCTTGGTGTTGGGCTGGGTTGGCATGTTCTTCATGAGGGGGTGCTCCAACATCGGGGGGGGGGGGGGGGGGGGGGCTTGGGCTTCTCCGACTTGAACAGGTGGTGGAGGTCGGTGTGGGGCAGCCAATGGTAGAAATTGGTGCTGTAATTCTTGGTCGTCTGCCAGCTGTGGGGCTGGTTCGGGTACATTATCTGCAGCTTGTTGTGCCTGGATATACCCGGAGGTAGGGGTGGATGATCTTCATGATTTGCCGCAAGTGGCATCATGACATTCCGATGCCGTCTCTGTGCAGGATTGCCTCGTGCTGCATACCTCATTTGCTGTTGCCTTTGATCTCGAAGTCTGCGAAATCATTTCAACAGAAAACCGGTTTGCTTTCAATTTTCTTTCTGTGTTTTGCGGTAAGGTATTTGTATCAAAGTGATTAAAATGTAATTCGTTGGCATCATTATGATCCTTATGGCCTTTTACCCACAAAAAGATAATACAAATCGCTATTGTGTGTTTTCATGGTTAAAATCTTGAGAGGTTTAACACTTCATGTATAAGGGCTCGGGATAAAGTACTTAAATATTGCATTTGACTACTTTTTTTCGGTTTTTATCAAGAGCAATCGAAGAGAAAAAGTAAATTCGCACACTGCCAGACTTGCGAGTATATTTCAAGTAAAAAGGTTCAAATATTTGTGAAACTGATTTCCTCTGTAGTCCTTTACAATTAAACGCAGCCATAAAGACGGAAACATTTTCACTGATTAGTTTTGAATATATTTTGAAATACATACTCGTCTCTCCATAGCACTCAGTTTTGTATATTGTTAAACTTGGGCATTATTTTCGTGAAAACCTTTTGTTTTTATTGTTTTATATTTATGTGGGGAATCGGGTTAGTCCTATTCATAATGTAATGCCTTTAAGCAAAAGGTCTAGACTGCCCCTTTAATGAGTTGTTTACGGCGCGCACGTCACAGCTAGGTGATGTGGGAGTTCCCCTCCGCTAAACAAAAAGTAGGGTCTAGATTGATTGATGAATATAGCTTATATTTGTTATATAATTTGTTCTTAGTATTCATACTTTGCAAAATGGGATGGTACAATAATTTTGTTGGATTACTCGACGTACCTGAACCACAAATGAAAAGGGTTTGATCTCACAGACAACGCGCATTTGTACAGAAGCCTGGCTGGTGATTCGGCCTCTTGTAGCGTCGTCTCAGGATCGGGCACAGAAGATATCACGGTGAGGGACAATTTTTGTTTAATTTGTGTATTATAATCTATCTGTGTACCACTTCATGTATCTGGGGGTTAGTATCACATATAAGCGAACACATAAGTGCAGTTTTATGAGCTTTATACTTAGAGCATTGACCAGAAACTTGTGTAATTCTGCGCTACTCGCACGTTCTATTTATGGCTGTTCTATTAATAGCGGATACTGCACGTAGACTCACTAACATTATAATTATGTACATGTACAGCATAGGGATACATGTAAACAACGCGTAACGCTGTGTAATGCATATACACAGTAGTACTATGGTTAGAGCGGGCAGACATGGTGTTACGTTGTGCTGTTGTGGACTTAATTTATCCTTAGGCCTGCTTATTTTTCATAGCACAGGAGACCCAATACATGTTTATTACGAGTGTGATATTTATGTTTGCGTTTATGGTGGCTTATTCTTACACAGCCTGGCATCCATATAAATCACTCATCCTGGGTCCTGTACGTGTATAGCTGCCTGTCGAAGCCCTGGTTATATTAGTGTTGGGTGAGCCAAATTTGTACTTTTAAAGAACATTTTGTGGAAAGACTGTGCAGATTGTAATTTTGGCAAGCTGCAATTCTATTCTTTGTTTGTAACTACATGTGTATGACAAAGAAACTGGAAGTATTAAATACATTAATTGCTTAATGTATTGAATAAATGAAGGCATACATGATGAAAAATGTTACAATAAAATTAATTCACTGTCCTTTCAGGGGTTTGTTTTTGTTCCCCAAATTTGTGGAGAAGTTGGAAAGATTAAAGAGTCAGTAACACAACTGTGGTCGTCACCGTGTTGTTTGTATGGGCTTTGCCGCTCCCTGACCTTGGGATACACCTCCCTACCCCGTTGACTTAGCGTAAGCAGTCGACACCCCAGTTATCCCCCATCGTGGGATTTACTACATCTATTTTAAGACCTACAACTCAATAGTACCTCTTGCAACTAGTAAGTTTTTTTCCTGGGTTGAATTACATTTTGTCGGTTCAAAAAGTTGCACTAAAAGCTCCTTATTGACACATACATTGCTTGTAAAATGAAATTTTAAAAATAGTGTAGTCTGGAAGTTGTCTGATATTTCAATTAAAGGTATAATATAGCATTTTTCAAGCAATGTAGTTAAATTCTACCCTTTCTTTCTGCCCACTTTGGTATTTAAAATAGTTCTCGTCAATAAGGACCTTTTAGTGCAACTTTTTTTCCAATAAGGACTTATTCAATAGTACTAAACTGACGATTTGCGCTCTATACCCTAGTTTTGAAAGAAAACATACTACATATTTGCGTATTTGAGACTGGATTCCCTATCCATATTTATAGCAGTTAAAATTCTACTCTCCAATGAATTCTGAAATTAAGATGGGTACGAAATTAAATAACTTTAAGACGTAGTATCAATAAGCTAAAATTAATTGTATTTAAAATCCAAAGCGACATACCTGCCAACATCACGATTTACTACCTCGCGTACGCGGCGCCTCAGTTGAGGGCCATTCCTATGCAGATACAATTTATGTAGGGGGCCCTGTGGATCTAAATTTCTTGTAATGTGCTCAACAACAAGCTCCCATTGATCTTCATGAGCCTCATAAGCTTTCAAAATGAGGCGCCTCTCCGCATTGTTGGCTCCGTATGTTGGCTCCTACCGGAAATTGCTGTTGCTGAAATGCTTGATTGAATGGATATGCATAGTGTCCATCTTGGTGTTGGGCTGGGTTGGCATGTTCTTCATGAGGGGGTGCTCCAACATCGGGGGGGGGGGGGGGGGGGGGGCTTGGGCTTCTCCGACTTGAACAGGTGGTGGAGGTCGGTGTGGGGCAGCCAATGGTAGAAATTGGTGCTGTAATTCTTGGTCGTCTGCCAGCTGTGGGGCTGGTTCGGGTACATTATCTGCAGCTTGTTGTGCCTGGATATACCCGGAGGTAGGGGTGGATGATCTTCATGATTTGCCGCAAGTGGCATCATGACATTCCGATGCCGTCTCTGTGCAGGATTGCCTCGTGCTGCATACCTCATTTGCTGTTGCCTTTGATCTCGAAGTCTGCGAAATCATTTCAACAGAAAACCGGTTTGCTTTCAATTTTCTTTCTGTGTTTTGCGGTAAGGTATTTGTATCAAAGTGATTAAAATGTAATTCGTTGGCATCATTATGATCCTTATGGCCTTTTACCCACAAAAAGATAATACAAATCGCTATTGTGTGTTTTCATGGTTAAAATCTTGAGAGGTTTAACACTTCATGTATAAGGGCTCGGGATAAAGTACTTAAATATTGCATTTGACTACTTTTTTTCGGTTTTTATCAAGAGCAATCGAAGAGAAAAAGTAAATTCGCACACTGCCAGACTTGCGAGTATATTTCAAGTAAAAAGGTTCAAATATTTGTGAAACTGATTTCCTCTGTAGTCCTTTACAATTAAACGCAGCCGTAAAGACGGAAACATTTTCACTGATTAGTTTTGAATATATTTTGAAATACATACTCGTCTCTCCATAGCACTCAGTTTTGTATATTGTTAAACTTGGGCATTATTTTCGTGAAAACCTTTTGTTTTTATTGTTTTATATTTATGTGGGGAATCGGGTTAGTCCTATTCATAATGTAATGCCTTTAAGCAAAAGGTCTAGACTGCCCCTTTAATGAGTTGTTTACGGCGCGCACGTCACAGCTAGGTGATGTGGGAGTTCCCCTCCGCTAAACAAAAAGTAGGGTCTAGATTGATTGATGAATATAGCTTATATTTGTTATATAATTTGTTCTTAGTATTCATACTTTGCAAAATGGGATGGTACAATAATTTTGTTGGATTACTCGACGTACCTGAACCACAAATGAAAAGGGTTTGATCTCACAGACAACGCGCATTTGTACAGAAGCCTGGCTGGTGATTCGGCCTCTTGTAGCGTCGTCTCAGGATCGGGCACAGAAGATATCACGGTGAGGGACAATTTTTGTTTAATTTGTGTATTATAATCTATCTGTGTACCACTTCATGTATCTGGGGGTTAGTATCACATATAAGCGAACACATAAGTGCAGTTTTATGAGCTTTATACTTAGAGCATTGACCAGAAACTTGTGTAATTCTGCGCTACTCGCACGTTCTATTTATGGCTGTTCTATTAATAGCGGATACTGCACGTAGACTCACTAACATTATAATTATGTACATGTACAGCATAGGGATACATGTAAACAACGCGTAACGCTGTGTAATGCATATACACAGTAGTACTATGGTTAGAGCGGGCAGACATGGTGTTACGTTGTGCTGTTGTGGACTTAATTTATCCTTAGGCCTGCTTATTTTTCATAGCACAGGAGACCCAATACATGTTTATTACGAGTGTGATATTTATGTTTGCGTTTATGGTGGCTTATTCTTACACAGCCTGGCATCCATATAAATCACTCATCCTGGGTCCTGTACGTGTATAGCTGCCTGTCGAAGCCCTGGTTATATTAGTGTTGGGTGAGCCAAATTTGTACTTTTAAAGAACATTTTGTGGAAAGACTGTGCAGATTGTAATTTTGGCAAGCTGCAATTCTATTCTTTGTTTGTAACTACATGTGTATGACAAAGAAACTGGAAGTATTAAATACATTAATTGCTTAATGTATTGAATAAATGAAGGCATACATGATGGAAAATGTTACAATAAAATTAATTCACTGTCCTTTCAGGGGTTTGTTTTTGTTCCCCAAATTTGTGGAGAAGTTGGAAAGATTAAAGAGTCAGTAACACAACTGTGGTCGTCACCGTGTTGTTTGTATCGGCTTTGCCGCTCCCTGACCTTGGGATACACCTCCCTACCCCGTTGACTTAGCGTAAGCAGTCGACACCCCAGTTATCCCCCATCGTGGGATTTACTACATCTATTTTAAGACCTACAACTCAATAGTACCTCTTGCAACTAGTAAGTTTTTTTCCTGGGTTGAATTACATTTTGTCGGTTCAAAAAGTTGCACTAAAAGCTCCTTATTGACACATACATTGCTTGTAAAATGAAATTTTAAAAATAGTGTAGTCTGGAAGTTGTCTGATATTTCAATTAAAGGTATAATATAGCATTTTTCAAGCAATGTAGTTAAATTCTACCCTTTCTTTCTGCCCACTTTGGTATTTAAAATAGTTCTCGTCAATAAGGACCTTTTAGTGCAACTTTTTTTCCAATAAGGACTTATTCAATAGTACTAAACTGACGATTTGCGCTCTATACCCTAGTTTTGAAAGAAAACATACTACATATTTGCGTATTTGAGACTGGATTCCCTATCCATATTTATAGCAGTTAAAATTCTACTCTCCAATGAATTCTGAAATTAAGATGGGTACGAAATTAAATAACTTTAAGACGTAGTATCAATAAGCTAAAATTAATTGTATTTAAAATCCAAAGCGACATACCTGCCAACATCACGATTTACTACCTCGCGTACGCGGCGCCTCAGTTGAGGGCCATTCCTATGCAGATACAATTTATGTAGGGGGCCCTGTGGATCTAAATTTCTTGTAATGTGCTCAACAACAAGCTCCCATTGATCTTCATGAGCCTCATAAGCTTTCAAAATGAGGCGCCTCTCCGCATTGTCCACAGCCAATCTTGCCCTGCGATTTGCCATTTTGGTTGAAAAGCTATGTGCTGGCAATAGTATGGGTGTGTCTGAGTGTGTGCTGGTTGTACTCGGGCCCCTGTGATACCACACAACAATGCACACCGAAAACGGCAGCACATACATATTCAGTGTTTCAAGATATAACATTATGCAAGACAATACAAAACAAAAATATGCATGAAATAGTGACAGTAAAAGATGGAATAAATTATTCCTGTTCCTTTCTAATATTCAGTAAATTAATTATTGAACTTAGTTCTTAACAAAATGCAGCACAGTTTCAGTTTTCAAACCTCGCGTGCTAATTCATAACACCTTAGGGATTCAGGTGGACTTTTTCAACCTTACTTCAAATCATCCAACTTCATTCAGAGTACCACAAATATTTGTCTTTTATAGTCTTCCCTTACAAATCTCACGTCCTCATTTACAAAACAACGAAGACTTTAGGTCTGTGACGCAAGGTTATTTTAACTCTTACGTTCTCATTCAAGACCTTTATATCTAGGACGCTGTGTTCTTTCACATCTTACGTTATCTTTCACAAAATAACAAAGACCTTTGGGTCTAAGACGTTTGGGTTCTTTCAACTCTTACGTTCTCATTCACAAAACTACAAAGACCGCTAAGACTAATACGCGGGGTTCTTTCAACCCTTACGTTCTCATTCACAAAACTACAAAAACCTTTGGGTCTAAGACGTTTGGGTTCTTTCAACTCTTACGTTCTCATTCACAAAACTACAAAGACCCCTAAGACTAATACGCGAGGTTCTTTCAACCCTTACGTTCTCATTCACAAAACTACAAAAACCTTTGGGTCTAAGACGTTTGGGTTCTTTCAACTCTTACGTTCTCATTCACAAAACTACAAAGACCCCTAAGACTAATACGCGAGGTTCTTTCAACCCTTACGTTCTCATTCACAAAACTACAAAAAACCTTTGGGTCTAAGACGTTTGGGTTCTTTCAACTCTTAAGTTCTCATTCACAAAACTACAAAGACCCCTAAGACTAATGCGCGAGGTTCTTTCAACCCTTACGTTCTCATTCACAAAACTACAAAAAACCTTGGGGTCTAAGACGTTTGGGTTCTTTCAACTCTTAAGTTCTCATTCACAAAACTACAAAGACCCCTAAGACTAATACGCGAGGTTCTTTCAACCCTTACGTTCTCATTCACAAAACTACAAAAACCTTTGGGTCTAAGACGTTTGGGTTCTTTCAACTCTTAAGTTCTCATTCACAAAACTACAAAGACCTCTAAGACTAATACGCGAGGTTCTTTCAACCCTTACGTTCTCATTCACAAAATCACAAAAACCTTTGGGTCTAAGACGTTTGGGTTCTTTCAACTCTTACGTTCTCATTCACAAAACTACAAAGATCTTTAGGTCTAATACGCGAGGTTCTTTCAACTCTTACGTCCTCATTCATAAAACTACAAAGACCTCTAAGACTAATACGCGAGGTTCTTTCAACCCTTCACTGTAAAAACCAACGGCTAACACTTTTAGAACACTTCAACGCGTTAATATTGATAATGTACACGTAAATGTATAGGAGGCGTTGTACGCGATTAATACTAAAACACGTTTAAAGAGGCGTTGGTGTTAATGATTATTAACATTCTAAAGTGTTAATATCTACCTAAATTTACACCTCAAGCGTTGATAATCATCAAAACCAACGCCTATTTCAACGTGTTTTAGTGTTAATCGCGTGCAACGCCTCTTATACCTTTACGTGGAAAGTATTAATATTAACGCGTTGAAGTGTAAAACAAGTGTAAGCCGTTGGTTTTTACAGTGTTACGTTCTCATTCACAAAACTACAAAAACCTTTGGGTCTAAGACGTTTGGGTTCTTTCAACTCTTACGTTCTCATTCGCAACAGCAACAAAGAACTTAGTGTATTACAGCTAACGTTTTAAAACATCATCCTTATTAATGGAAACCGGAGAGACTTTTCGTATAAGAAGGTGATATACTTCATGGATTCTGTGATTACATGTACTTCACTGACGTCTATCAGAATAGATGCAAATGTGCAGCTTCTATTCATTTGTACGACTTACCATTTTCTTGTGCATATTACTCTACCATCCGGAGAATATCTTTTCAACGAAGAAATATTTTTTTTATGGAATGCATGGGGTACTGTCTTTATCTTCTTCTTAACTTCTTGCCTAATTGCTTTGCCCGCTCCAAATCCACAATTATTGTATCATATTCTGTTCCCGTATAACGACGGACCAGGAGCCATGGATCCAAGAGATTTGTTTCATGATCTCTCGCTAGACCCTCCGAGATTTTACAGAATGACTGGGGAAACACCAGAGTCTGAGGTCGGAATTCTTGAAGACCTGCAGCCTTATCTGTATAACCATGGACCGGGACGACGACACCGCCATCTTGCCAGTAACAGAGTTTTGATGGCATTCATTTGGCTTCGCCAATATCCGACATACGACATGTCGTCTTTATTCAATATGTTGCCAGCAATGATTTCCAGACAAGTTTATGTTATAATACCACTTATGTGGTTCTATTTTCATTCGAAAATCACGTGGCCAACACAGCAGGAGTGGCTTGCTTACAGGGGCAAATGGAGTCATTTCCGAAGCGCCGTTGGTGCCATTGATGGCACCCTACATGAGATCCAAAGGCCGCAAGCAGAACCACAACACGAGTTTTATAGCGGATACTCCAGGTTCCACTGCATAAGCACACAGGTAGGCGATAACAAAAATTGTAAAGATACAATGCAATACGGTTTTATGTAATACCTAAATGTAATATTTTCTATTGTATTATATTCCCCAAATAAGTTTCCAGCTCATCTGTAGACAAAGGGAGTGTATTCAATTGTGGCCACCATTTAATGCGAATGTATTATCAATGAACCAATTAAAGGGAATATACAACATTTGCAAAAAGAAACAAAAAATTTACCAAATTATAACGAAATACCGTACTGGACTGTTACCGGTAGTGAATAACAGTCTAAAGCATTCTGTAAATTCATGACTTACAACTCCCGACGTCTATAAATGGCTCTATTTCATCTGAAGTGGGGTCAAGGAACCAAACTACAAGAATGGGATTGTTTTTTATGGTTTCTCCAGCATTTACGAACCCAAAACGAAAAAGAAGTCGCTGTAACAATATTCACTATAAAATACTAACCCCTTAAATCCATTCATTCCTGAAAATTACAGCAAAAGCAAATGATGCAAATTCCCTTTAACCCTATCAGAACTGGGCATAAGTTGGGGTCTCTCAGGACTGGGGGAGTTCTCATTGTTCCCCCCTCCTCCGTAAAATGCACATGCTTTGGTTGATTCACCTGAAATTTGGAAGACATGTGTTGGCCGGTAATGTACAACATGGCATCATTTGATTGCACAAGAGGGCGTTTAACCCATTTTTGGCAAATTGTTTGTCAAAACTGTATTTTGGCCAGTTTTTCCAATTCTTATTCAAATGCCCTCGAATTTGGTAAAATCAATGTTTGGACATCCAAGGTCACCGTTGAGGGCGCTATAACACATGTTTCGTTCATTTGTGGGGAAAAAATTATGATTTGGGGGTATTTTACCAGAAAACAGGTATTTTTTCACCTCAATGTTGTAATGACGGCAATTGTATAACTAGCTATGAATTCCCAGTCCAAAACTGTCCCAAAATAATTTCTAAAAAAATTTAAAAGTGCCGTAAAAACCCGGAAATGGTAAAAAGCTTGTTGCGTCGATGGCGGCCACCTTGGATTCCCATAATGCATTGCGGTAAATCATGTGACATTGGATATTCACCCAAAGTCAAAATTTGGTTAGTTCAGGTACAAAAACCATATTTTGACCTGCATAATTATATTTGTCTATGTATTTCCAAATTGATAGCTCAACATCAAGGTTACCATGGTTTTAAATCGGTTGCCATGGTAACCATGGAAATCCTGTAATTTTGTTTTGGTACCAAACTGACCCTCGATAAAAGTTAGGAAAATTCCCCAAATTTCATGCCAATCAACTGAAGCGTTCTGGGGTTATTATAGAAAGTTCGGTAGGGGGCACATTATGCCCCCGCTCCTGATAGGGTTAAAGCATGATGCCGAGGCACAATACTGATGTGTCTACAGCGTTGTCTAACATTGACAGATTTGGCATACATTTTCAAGGTAGTTGCACGATGCAGCTGAATTCCACATTTTGAATCTCACTTGGAGCACATTTGAACCAGCATTTCTTTAAAACATTTTGATGGTGTTGTTTTATGAGGAATGATTTTTGCGCTGATGCTATTTTGACAAGGAGATAATTTTATCGCATAAAAATAGCAACCTCCTTGTAGATTTCAGAAGAGTTTAAAATGCACCACCTTCTTTCGGGCATCACTTTGTGATACAAGCATCAAATTTCTAGGATTTTATTGACTGCCATGACAACCGACTAAAAAAAAATGGGAACCATGAATCTGACCTATTCACGCAGAAATACATATAATAGAAATGAAATTGAGGACTATGAATGGAACCCTTCTTTTGTTCCCTTTGTTTGTACTTTACAGCTCCCATAAGGTTTGTACACGAAAGTCTCCCGAGGACTCGGCCTAAGTCCTCGGTGTCATTGTTATCCCTAATCCCCCATTGTCCCAAGTCCTCTCTCGTATAGCCTAACCCACTCACAAGTGTGTAAACACCGGCAATCGCGGACCTCCTATTGTCCCTCTTTTGTTTGTACTTTAACTTTTTCGGAAGGCCTCCCATTGGTTTTGTACACGATTTTTAATCGTGGACCTTGACACAATCGCGGACCATATTGTCCTCTTTGTTAAAGGTCCACGGTCTGAATAGCTATACAAACGCACACACACACCCATACATTTCAAACCTTCTGTGGACATTCCCTTGTTTTCATGTACTTTAAAAAAAAACATGCTTTAATACCACATAAACCCACTTTTTTACACTTTTTTCATATGGAATTTCAACTGTGATTTTCTCAACTATTCTACTTTATTTTGCGACAGATAACCCTAACCCAAAAATGCCTCTGAGACCACTTTTCAGAAAGTGGAAAACCTTGTGTGGACGTGTGCAAGTCCACAATCAGTAACCTCTTCCTACATCCTGTGGACATCTTTTGTTCGCAGGTCCACAGTGAGTATGGAAGGTTAGAGCACACACACACAGACACACACAAGGGTTTACAAGACGAATGTTTGTGCCGCTCCAGGGGAATTTCCTTGGCGAAGATTGTGGCGATACACAAGTCCTCGACAAGGATTACGCCAGTGCTTCTATGAATAGAATGCAACAATCACAACTCAAGCCATTGTTGAATTGACGGTCGCGACGGTCGGGGTGGGTGGAGCCTGGGATGGAGCCTGTAAAGTTAAGATTTTCTATTGGCCAAGGACATAACGTGCGTCGTACGTTCGTCTAAAACGCACAAACACTACTAAAACGTTCACGCGATGTTACGAGACGTCGACATGTAACGTTGTTCCAACGTTGTATGTACGTTACTCTGTAACATGACGAAACCGCAACCTTCAGGCAACGTTGCGGTAACGTCGTGTGTTACCTGGGCAGTTAGGTGTCATTTAAACATTTGTACAACATTATTAAAATGTTATACAAAAAATGTTTTCAATTACGATGAAGTTAAACGTTTTGATAACATTATTTTACGCTATTTAAAGAATGTTTTAATTATTACTTTTCAAAAATGTTTTTAAAATGTTATAACAATGCTGTCTTTCACTTGCACAGTTAGGTGTCATTTAAACATTTGTACAACATTATTAAAATGTTATACAACATTTTTTTCAATTACGATGAAGTTGAACGTTTTAATAACATTATTTTATGTTATTTTTACAATGTTTTAACTACAACTTTTCACAAATGTTTTAAAAATGTTATGTGTTTGCTGGGTAGCCTGTAATAAATGTGGTCCATGAATAAAATGAAAGTTATCCGTTCCCAAGAGGTGAAAAAAAATGGCGATGGTTTAAATGGGCAAACATTTTAAGAAAAACATTACCAGCAAAGTATTGTGCTGAATTTGGCACCAAATATGACATTACTTATTTTCCAACCGAAAGTTGCTGATGAAAATCGACAGTTACATCGATAGCGTTAATTTACAATTGAGCTCTTTTTCTACATCGCTGTCTTTTACCCGGTTGTATATCAAAAGAAAATGCTTGAGGGTTCAATGAGTGTATTTCCCCCTTTCTTTCCCCTTTATTCCACAGTGGCTCTGCACTGCGTGGACGGCCAGGCGAGGACATGCTACTTCGGTCCTCCGCCGCAACCTGATCCTAACAATCCTAACAATCGAGCCCCGCGTCGAGCCCCGCGTCGAGCCCCGCGTCGAGCCCCGCGTCGAGCCCCGCGTCGAGCCCCGCGTCGAGCCCCGCGTCGAGCCCCGCGTCGAGCCCCGCGTCGAGCCCCGCGTCGAGCCCCGCGTCGAGCCCCGCGTCGAGCCCCGCGTCGAGCCCCGCGTCGAGCCCCGCGTCGAGCCCCGCGTCGAGCCCCGCGTCGAGCCCCGCGTCGAGCCCCGCGTCGAGCCCCGCGTCGAGCCCCGCGTCGAGCCCCGCGTCGAGCCCCGCGTCGAGCCCCGCATTGGGACATAAGTGTGCATATTTCCATTAGACACGAACACAGCATACATAGGGCATTTCTCAAATCCTGGCTTGGACTTGGGCTTCGGCCAATTTTATGTCCCCAGATTTGGCATGATCTTGGACACTGTTTTTTGCTTGATGTACATCAAAGTCTTATGTTTTAATCCAGAGCCAAAGCCTGTTTATTTACGTATTCAAGGCTTCAGATTGGCAAATGTGGTTGGGGAATAGCTGGAGACGAAGCCGAAGCCCAAGCCAGGGTTTAAGAAACGCCCATAGGGTGAGCAGGTCTTAGTATCATGCACAGCACCCACTAGTGTCATATTGTTTCCACCCTACCCCCTCCGCTTTTGGAATATTTTTGGCCGGCTGGGATTTTGGTCACCCCTCCCCAACTCCCCTCGCCACTGACAGCATAACATTACGTCATGCCGGACCACCGTAATACGCTAAACATGTTTAGTGTGTAAATGTGTTTACAAACTGATAGCAATGTCTGTTTAGAAAAATCAATAAATGCTAAACACTGTTTTTGCAGTGTTGTCCAAGATCAACCATCTTTTAGACATGAAAATATTGAACATTTCAAAGTTACCAAAGTTTCCACAATAAGTTCCCAAAAATTCCCCACATTCCAAATTCCCAGTGAAAAATTTCCTTGTTCAAAATTCCTGGGAATTTTAATATCCTACTCGAACTCGATGGCAAAAATCGGTAAGTGAAGCTCAACGTGAATATGCACACTTCAATCTGAGTAAGTCCAAAACGAAACCCCCAAAATACTTCGAAACTGAATTTAGTTTTAAAACTTTGGGATATAATAGAATAGGTCTTTTCGAATGCACACATTTTAAAATCCCAAAATGGGCTTCTCAGTGAAATGTTTTTGTTTTTTGCTTGTGACACAGAATGCAATTGTGCGACGGTTCGCTCATTTCCTAGTGCTATAGCGGCTTTGCACCATCACGTGACCCAGTAGCAACTGTAACTACGCCGCCATGACGCGTGGCAACTCTACTGACATGACTGAAATGTTGTGGTGGTAAACATGGTAAAAATGGTGGGCGGTGGTTCAGAACGTGTACCTTCACTTCCGAAATATCGAGACTCCCTTGCCCCAGAGGAGCTAAATACGTACAATAAAAAGCTCCAATTGATCAGCAGTATCAACTTCTACAATGTCAGCAGCAAGTTTGTTCTCAGATTCCATGGAAATGTGGCCGAAAATAGAATTTTCCTATATCGTGACCTACTTGTTGTTGAGCACAAGTCGCTACACAAAGGAGATGATTAAGGCCTATAAAAGCTTGGAGGCATAGGCCGGTATTTTGTGGCTGGCTGGGTTAGATGCACGTACGCAAGTTTTAATGTTAATGTCAACTCACCCGCAAATTGTTCTGAAGAATCCGGGTTTCCTGCAGGACGCTGGCTAGACTTGAAATCAAGTCGGTAATTGGTCGGCTTTAGTCCGCCTGCGCCGCCGTGTATTATAATACTTACGCCGCATTTCCCGCGTAACGTGTAGCGCGCGGTATAATAACATATGGGAACGTTCTGTGCAACATCGGCCCCAAGATGCGTGTGCGTGCGTCGCCTGCCAATTACCGACTTGAACCATCTGCAACTTTCGTGTGCACAAGACACCATGCCTGCTACCGAATTTGGACGGAGCGCTCTTATTGGCTAAGAATCAAGAAAATATGAATATTTATTTATGGTGCAGTTCGATTGGTTAAGAATAAAGAGAATTATGAATATTCATGTTACCGTCCTTTTTGCGAATGCGAATTAGCAAGCCCACATGCACACGCACACAACGTTAATTTTGTGTTAACTGCGAAGGAAAGTTCCACGTTTCTTCGTATTTCGTGTCGCTCGAACGAAACAATGGAGGTGTTGGAGGAAGCACCGAAAGGTATATAGGTTCCGTTGACCATGGATTGCAAAAACTGGGGATTTCGAGTGCTCTGAAACCCAAACAAACGGAGGCAATCACGAGTTTTCTGGATGGTACACCTTCGTGAACCTATCCACCGGGTACGGGAAATCCCTGATTTATCAGTTGGCCCCTTTCTGCATTGACTTCATAAAGGTAGGACTCCAGAACCCTTTGAGCTAGTTGATTCAGACTATCTATAAATAAAGTACTCTTTAGTTTAATATTACAAAGGGAATATGCAGGATTAGAAAGACACACTGATCGAGAAAAAGATATCCCCATGGATGATTCCTATTATGCCAGATGAGCTACCATTGGCCCTCTCTATGGAAACGTTATGCATATGCAGTGAGCTTACCGCATGTATGAATATCAGCCCGGATTCCTATGGGTCAAGTCGTTAGGGCTGGGCATGTCGGATCGCGGAACGTTGAAGGCATTGCATGGTATCATATAAACATAATGGCTCAGCGCTGGTTCACTGCGGTGGCGCCTGCGGACAAAGACGACAGTGTCTAACGACTTGATTTCAAGTCTAGACGCTGGCTGGCGTTATCTCCCCAAATGCGAGGTAGAAATGTTCACAAAGACAATGACAGGCGGACGATGACGACGAACAAAGTATAACTCCTTAAAAACTCCACGAATTGATAAAATACGATGATGATAACAAGCGAAACTCCAAACTCCGAACTCCAAAAAAAGAACGTTAAGAAAGAGAGAGAATGACCTGTTGCACATGTTTAGGAACCAACAATATGTCTACGGCGAAACAAGCAATATACAGTTTACCAGTGATCAGCGAAAGTCGGACGTTGATTGGTTCTTTCGCGACACGTGACAAATATTTACAGTACAGGTCACAGATCACCCTGGGGTGGTCACCACCCACACCTTAAAGATGTTGATCGCAAAGGTTATCCCCACGACACTGACCATCGACATTTCGATTCTAACACCGATCGATCGACATTTTCTAGGCCTAACGTTAACGTTAACCATGCTAACTTAAAAAACGACACTCGACAGACAACCCAACACAACAGCAACACTGTATGTAGCCTTGTTCACAGTTTATTCTGTAGTTGACTGCATGTTCAAAGTACTTAATTGTTTGAATGAAGAAATGCTGGGCAATTTACACACTGACGTGCCAGGATTGTAAGCATGCCAAATATCGTTTTTCAATTTTATTGAACCTACAGGTAGGTCTAGGCCTACCTTGTTTCTTTTTACAAAGGGAAGCTGTATTTTTATTGTTACAACAGTAATCGTCTTGTTCCCTGGCTGTTGAGTGTTGGAACCAGACTGAGTACTACAAGCTAAATGGTTCTGTCAGACTTTATTTTCCTTTAAAATCCTTCAAAGCCACTTAATTATATTTTTTGAATATGCTGCTCGGATTCAATTTGATCCTGGAATCCTTGGCAAAGTACTAGATAAACGTATAACCAATCGAGCTACCGAAGTGCTCTGGTTGTATGGGCAGTTATAAATGTGACACAGATTTGAAATGGTGCTTTTGTAATGCCATAAATGATGCAGTTGAAAATTGCATTTCTGATGCTGTTTTGATAGCCACTATAATGTTTTTTTTAAATATACACTTGATACACACATCATTACTAGGAGGAGGTAGCATCTCACCCTCCAAGTTCTTTGACCGAAATAGTTCCCATCCGAGTGATGGCAGGGTACGTTGTTGGACCTGTCGAACTGTAAACACGGCACACAAAATGCTCAAATGCCTTCACCAGTGCTGGAAGCTCACAATTAATAAGCTCAGGAGGAATGGAACCTTCACCAAGTTCCTTGAAGCAGTTAATGCCAGGATTATCATCATCAAGCTTCAGGTAGGCGTTGACCCATGTCTTTTTGGAGATTCCAACAAATGTTCCTCCCCAGTCAGCACCAGAAAAATTGTGTAGTCCAAGGAGGCCTTGACATTTGTGACGTCCAATAACTTGAACTCGCTCGAATATATCTATTTCTCGTTTCTTTGTACCCTTGCCTGTTGATAATTTCAAAGAAGTGGGAGCTGCAATGCGTTCACAAGATACTAAATCAACTAACAGCAGGAGGACATCAGTGTCGGGGTGACCAAACACATATTTCTCGCAAGGCACCATTAGCAGCAGAGGCAAGGACTTGATGAGGAATCAGGGTATCAGCCTCTTCATGTGTGTGCGCCTCCTCAAAATCATGTCCCTTGATGAAGGTATCATATACGACGACCAGCAGGAAAGAACTGTCCCTTAAGAAATATTCAAGCAGTCCCTGGCCTAACACACATGTCAGCTTCTTCTTGGTTGATGATGCAGATAGGAGTTCCTTGATGGACATGGTAAGCTTCATTTCTGGATGGATTTCGTATTCTACAGATGTAGTTGCTCTCTTCTGTCGAGTCTTATTCTTTAATGATTGACCCATGTATCGATCAAACACAACTCGACCCTCATCATAGCCAGCCATCATCTTTTCAATGCGTTTATTGAATGCATCCTGAAGATCCGACAGCTTCAGCGTGGTTGGTGTCTTTTTCATACTCTGAAGCACACACATGGCGTCAACTATTAGAACTTTGACAGAAGGACCTTCCTGCACCAGGTCAGGCTGTGGGACAACTGGAGGATCTTCCTTCATCAGGTCAGGCTGTGGGACAACTGGAGGATCTTCGTGCACCAGGTCAGGCTGTGGGACAACTTCAAGGGGCTCTGCCTTGGTATCTTCAACTGCGTGCATCAGACTGGCTTTATCTGTGGGGATGTACAGGGTTCCATCAACAGCACACAGAGAGCGGGGCACCACTGACATCTCATACTCGCTGATTGTCTCCTCAAGTTTAGGAACTAAACTTGGTCGGCTGCCTTGGATGATTAGAAATCTTTCCAGCAATTCACGTTCCTCACGCAACTTGATGACCTTGTCTCCAATACGCACTTTCCTTTTCTCCATCCAGTTCTAAAAGGTCTTCAACTTGAGTTTCTTCATTTTGTCCCACACTGAGAGTCTTGATGTAGAGATCAAACGTTCAGAAACGAACTTCTCAAAGCGCCTCTGGCCCTTCTCTGCAAACTGCAGAATATCATTCTTTGCCTCATCTGACACAAGCGCTGATGAAACCAGACTCTTCAATGGTGTTTTCTCTTTGAACGGATTGTCTCCACAGTGCAACTCAATCAAGTGACGTAGCTTCAGAGCATTTACTCTTGACCTCACTGCAATCTCTCCTGAGAGCTGATAATGTTCTGTCCTCACAGAAGATCTGGAAGCTTTTGGGAAGCTGCTGAGGTACTGATTCACTAGACCAGCAAGATGAGGTGTGGTAGTGACTAGTCGGTCCAGAGCGGCTTCATCTCTACTTAGTCCAACCATCCCACCATGTCCCTTTAGCTTTTTGATTTCCTGCTCTAGGGCTTGATCAGTGAAGAGATGAGTGAAGGGTATCTCTGATTTTGCTACCACAAATGCACCAGACTTCAGTGCATTCCATGTTTCTGGGTCATCCTCTTCAAGAGCATTCATTTGCGCAAGATGGACTGGCATCAGGCGAGCATAGTTAAGGAGATCACAAGCGAAGAAATACTTGATAAGGTTATCTAATGATGACAAGTAGCCCTCCCAGTCACCTGAGCGACAAGAGCTGATGAGATGAAGAAAACTCTCTACCTGGTAAAGATACTGGGTCAAGAACTGAGCGAACTCGCCAATGTCTTTTTCATCTTCGAGTGGCTTGACACTTCCTGAGTACCAGGATTGGATTTCTTCAAAGATCTCTACCATCTCTGGTGTTTCCAACTGACTGCTGAATCTTCAACGCATGGGAGTAAAGGTCAAGATCTAGTGTTATCAGTGTCTTTCTGTGAGGGCCGACGACAGTGTCAGAGATACCCTGGGTTAACTGCAGAGCGGTATAGAGGGTCCCATAATCTGTTGGCGAGGTCATAAACAGTGGAGCAATCACCGCTGTGTTTGTACGTGTGCAACTGTCGGAGGACTGTGATAACAGTAGGGATTATAGTTGCAGCCCACCAAGTTGGCATCACATCTTTCTTTGCCAATTTCTCTGATTTACGCATTTGTTCTTTGATCGACAGAATAGAGTCATTCCTGTCCTTTGAAGACTCAGCATGACTTAGCATCTCTTCACTGTCCTGGGTCTGTTCGTTTGCCAACTGAGGTTCAGTTGAGGTTGTCCCCCTGTTATCATCAGTTGCACGGTAGTTTGCGAGTGCCCAAGTGTGAGTGAAGTCTTGGGAAACGATATTTTTTCGCTTTCCTATCCTGTAGGTCTTAAATCTCAATGTAGTGGTTTTGATGATTGGCTCTTGCAGCAAGTTCATTTCAAATGCCAGAGGTGCCTGCGAGAGAAGTTTCTCTGGTATAACAAGTGGTTGATTCATCAGCTCTCCGTCTTCAGCCTGCTGGTTGATTACAACCACTGTCCCATGGAAGGTTTCCTGCCCAGTAGGTGTGTCTTCCAAAAGATCGATGTTGTCAATGTTGTCGATGTTCACACCCCTCTTGACAAAACCAGGGAGACAAAATCCGCCAGCATCCTTCATTCGTTGAAGAACAGACTGCTCAACTCTTTTTTCTAGGTCAATGATCTTCTGGTAGTCACTTCCGATGTAGACATCTGAGAGGTTCTGGGCAAGGTTCTTGTCACGCACTCTAGAGTGGATAGCAAGGGGAAGTCCGATTAAGAGGGGTGTTTGGACATTTTGCCGGAAGGCATCGTCTTTCTTTGGCTGATGTTTCACCTGACGATCAGTACGACTGTTCTGGACTAGAAACTGGCATGCAACATCAACAGTTTTGTCTACTTCTTCATCCCGCATTCTAGACACTTTGACGACATGACTGCCAAAGAGGAGGTGGCTTAGGAAGAATTGGAGTAAAGAGGGATTCTCAAAGTTATCAAAGGTCCCTGTAAATGACCAGCTGCGCTTTTGCATCATCTCCTCTCGCAGTAGGTTAGCAACATTCTTCAGGTTACCAAACAGATTTTAGTTCCAGTTCATTCAGGCCAGACAAGTGGTCGGTTAGTTGCTGAATATCACTTTGACCTAAAGACAATCTCTCCCGACAAGATTGTAGAAGGTCATCAATCATTCCTGGATGGTTTACTAGTCGCTTGCTTGGGGTGGCACCCTCTTTACAGATCACACAAACTTTGTTTTCCTCTGACATATTGACCAGATCGTCCTCAGCCCATCTCAGTTCATTATAAGTTGTCCAAAGTTGTTGGTTCTGGGCATGCCAGACAGATGAAACCTGATGCTGGGAAACCAACCAATGTATATATTGGCTTTTAAATCTTGTAGGCTTGGTTTAAACACCACCTGAAAAATTAACAAATGCAAGAAAAGTATCACCTAGACGTAGTTCAAGGCTTTGTTTACAGTAGTTCCAGGAATATGCTACACAAATGTTTACCTCTTTAAATCTACATATTTTGACCATAATTGATTTACAAAACGCCATAATGTTGTCAATATAAAATTTATTATAATTATAAATAAAAATAGTCAGTTGTTTCGTCGGTGTTTTTTCTTGTCTAAACTACTATTCATTTTAGTAGTGTCAGCAACGACTTGTGCATCGGAATCTATGAGTTAATGCTTACCTGGTAGCTTCGCCTTGAAGGGTTTTTAGCTTTAAAATTTGCTTCATTTATATTCTTTACCAGATTAAAGAGTGCCTGAAATTAAACAAATGGAAGAAATTAACGGGGATTCTGCTACAATGGCCATATCTCAACCCTTGGTTTTGCAGAATCAGAACAGGAAATGACGTCACGCTTTCTTTACATGTGCGCTTTCCTATGTCCCTACCTTGTCTGGCGCCCTGACCTGGCTTCCATAGGAAAGCGCACATGCAAACAAAGTGTGACGTCATTACGTCTGGGGTCTATTGTCACTGGATGGCCCTGAAATTACAAAATAATTGTAAAAGTTGTTCTCGTATTGGCCGAGAAAAGAGCAGGAGTAGGGCGAGGAATGTAATGATGACTGAGATAGGCACAGGGGTCAGTCTGGGGGATCCCAGGTGAAGAGAGACCCCAGCTGCTGAACCGAAAGTCAGAAAAAGACACTTCTGGCTGCTTTTAAAGTGTAATAAATCAACACAGAATATTTAAACACCTACAAAACGACCCTAGTATTATGAAAACTGGCTGACATACTGTTCTGGGGGTCCCAAAATGGGTGACCCCCCAGAAAGAGGGTGGGGGTCTGAAAATGTTGAACCCCATCAATTTCTGATAGTTTGGACCCTATAGAACCCAGAACTGCCAAAAAAAAAAAATTAGCACAAAAATCCTACGGGAGCTGTTTTCTTGACATCCATGAATGAGACTCCATTGACACCTTGGATAGCTGCAACAAGCAATGAAACAGTAACAATGGCTCACTGTAACTGCATGGCGGGTTTTGGCGAAGTGTGTTCGCATGTTGGGGCTCTGCTGTTTGCAGTGGAAGCTGGAGTGCGCTTCCTCAAATCCAAGACCTGTACATCTGCTCCCTGTAAGTGGATTATGCCGACACCTGTCTCCAGTATACCTTATCAGGAACTGAGAGACATTGACTTCACGTCAAGTAAAACCAAGAAAAAAGGCAAGATGGACTTGCTGCTTCTACCTCACAGCAACAGGACACTGAATGTAAACCAAATGCAGCTTCAAGAACCACTTATGGCCCATCACCAGCACAGATCAAGATATTCTATGAACGTTTACACTCATTAAGGATGAATCCTGCAGTCCTGTCACTTATACCACCCTACAACAAGGATTACCGTCCAAAGATGGAAACCCTCAACCTGCCTAAGCCACTGACTGAACTTTACCGTGAAGAACTCGCCTCATTAGGTGTCAGAACCAGCTCAACCTGCCCCAAGGGTGCTCATGACAACTGCAAATAAAGTCAGTTCCACGCAATTTCTCAGGTTCAATGGGAGTCTATTTTTAAAATATGATTAAATATACAGTGTTTAAAAAATCCTCAACTTCTACAAAATATGTCGTAGACATTAGAAATTTGACTCCAAGTCATGATACTTCCAATATTCAGACACATGTCACCTCAACTACCTCAAAATCTGCTCAACACTTCATAATATAATCAATTATAATACATCAAAATCTTCTCAATACGTCACAATCCTCTCAATGCCTCAAAATCTAATACTTCATGATCTTCTCATCACAATCTTCTCATCACAATCTTCTCATCACAATCTTCTCATCACAATCTTCTCATCACAATCTTCTCAATGCCTCAAAATCTTCTACCTCACAATCTTCTTATCACAATCTTCTCAATACATCAAAATCTTCTAATACTTCAAAATCTTCTCAGTACGTTAAATATTTAAACTCCTTATCAACTCTGATATGCTTTGATAATATGCTGAATGATATGCTCAACACGTCAACTCCAACTTCAATATGCCATAATATGTTCAATTCGTCATCTCCAACTACTCTAACTTCAATATGCCATAAAAGGTTCCATTCGTCAACTCCAACTACTCCAACCATTCCAACTTTAATAATATGCTTATACAAGATATAAATATATACACTGCCAATACATATCAACTTGCCAACCGTCTCCCTTGGCCCTCTGCCGACTCATCGGGTTGAAAAGTATCAGCAATAACCCCGCCAGCAACCCTTCCAAACGTCCCCTCTAGTTCAGGTCTGGTGAGTGGAGCACGCCCTCTGGCGTCTCAAAAATGAATCTGGCAATAAATGCCCTGTATAGGTCGTCTGCAAATTCAATTTAACAAACCACTATCATAATATTATCCCATTAATTTTGCCAAAACATCAGCATATCATCTATTTATAGAAAACCTCTACTCCACACGTCTACTTCATAGAGCTATATAGTACACAACACCTTAACAGACCAAGTCTGTATCTTTCAAAATCATCAATCTCATGAAATCGTATAACAAGCTTATAATTCAAATGTTTTACAAAATAATATTAAATACCACAACTTACGGTTGGATAATTTATTCGATGACTTGTCTCGCTCTCGGCCCAAAAGTCAGAAAAATGCCGAGGCTAAAGTGCCCTGCAAAATACAACTCGAGCTCGCAGCACTGAGCACAATAAATTGCTCACAAAATCAAAACCAAGAGCCTGAATTGCCCTTAATACTGATCGCATTTGCTCACTCACAGAGCATCAGGAGACCACTGACACACTAACTACAAACACTCCAACCTCACCGCTGCTTCGGCTCTTGTAAAAAGTGGCATAAAGTTGTGCGCATGTGCCACTTTCACAGCCAGGTCAAATAAAATGCCTAATTCATTAATGGTGACCCGCGACAGAGAGACGATAAAAAACCGGGAATTATTAATTAATGTTCACATTAGGGGATCTTCAATTTACAGCATTTCATTCATAAGGATATCCATGATGTAAGCAACCCCAAAAGCCAAACAAAATGGGTATGACAAGCGCGAAATTCAAACTCAAATACAGACGCTCCCTATTCGTAAATCATTGCCGAAGGGATGGTTTCCAGGACAGATTTGACAGTTAAATTGAATTATCCCAAACTTAGACAGTAGTTTGCTTAAAAGAGCAGGTTGTAATCTCATAGATCCATGTGTTTTCGTCAGGGCAAACCCAACAAGTGATAAAAAACAATGATATGAATAATACATTTTTTCAATTTGAAACGGGGTTTCCACAACGCGTCTTTGCGGTCTCGTATGATACCCAAGTTAATGAGTCTTATCTACTGTTCAAGGACACATTCGGGGATACACGGTTCTAGACTACGGATTTGAAGGGGTAAAAGCAATAAGGCTTGCTTAACAGCATTGTTCGCAAGGTCCTAGATTCACGTAAACAAACTATAGAAATAAACAAACATTCCTAACACAACATTTATTGGCTATTCTTCAGCTCTGAAGATGTTATTTTTAACTATTGTTGCACTAAATAATCATGAAGAAAAATTGATTATTAATACAACTATGTTCTTGTCTTTTTTTGTGGGGGGGGGGTGGATTCAATTCGTGGATCATAGTCTCTGAATTAAAGTTTCAAAAACACACAGCATTACAGTTATTGATTAATCATAAAAGTCAAAGATTAAGCTTATACATGTTATTATATATTGATATAATTGATTGATTATTCATAAAATGTATTTCATAAAATCTTATTTAATGTACCCGAGTTGGATAAATCGTATTGTTTTTATCTACATGTATATGGCTTTTTAACAATATTTCTCATAAATAACTTGAATGGGCATCTCCAAATCTACAACGGCACTAGCTAGCAATCTGCACATGCATCATGGCATGCCTGTTTTATATTACTCATGGTGCGTTTAATTTGGGGTTTGTCAACTCACCATCAACGGTACAAAACAGCCAAGTGATCACTCTTTACCTTGGAACAGGAAATTTTCAGTTCGAGGCCCGTAAAATTCCCTTAAATTGAAATCGAAACGTACAAAATGAAAAACATACAGTGCCCTTCGGGTCTGACGCTTACACAACACGAGCTTTAAAAATTTCATCTCGATATAAATACCAAGTTAATATCTCACATTAATCAGCAGTGAGAGATGAATATTCGTATTCCTTTTCTGTATATTATGCATTTTCTTCCACGAAGCTCTTCCTGTTTTATTAATAATTACGTTACCTTTCTAGCAACAGAGGGCAGACTTTCACATGGTAAATGATGCGCACGCGTACATCATTATGTCACGTTGGAAACAACGGTGACCTGCATTCACATACTCACTCAAATCACAGTCCCACATTACAACCTTCCTTTCACATTCAAATTCTAATTGTTATACAAAGGACCTTGGGAGTCCAACAGTGTCTGTGTAAAAATGCTACTTGGGTTATTATCTACCTCCAGAGCCACACAAAGGCACCCAACGGCATCCAAAAGTATCCAACACGACCTGCTCACAAGGACAAATGCATGAGCTGAAAATATTGTTATTTAAAATACCACATAAATATTCATATAAACAATGAATATGTAAAATCACTGGATTATCTGTGACACCCAGGCATATCCCGAATGCAAACTCTCAGGGTTACTCTGGATTCTATTCCAACGCCAGCGTGGCAGTGTTGTAGGTTTCGAGACCGGTCTCGGTCTCGAGACCGGTCTCGAGACCAGTTTTTCCTGGTCTCGGTCTCGGTCTCGGTCTCGGTACCCTGTGGTCTCGGTCTCGGTCTCGGTCTCGGTACCCCGTGGTCTCGGTATTTTGCTGGTCTCGGTATCGAGACCACCAATATTTTATACAAACAGCACATGTGCAGAATCGATTACAGCACGCTCGACTCGACTCAACTCGACTCGAGATGTATAATTGTGCAGTATATGACAACTTCTTGTTTACAGAATCGATTACAGTACGTACGCTCTACTCGACTAAAGATATATAAACGTGCAGTACATAACATGTTAAACCTCGTTTCTTTGCCGTGTCCGCGTGCGCAAACGTACATGTTGCGCATTAGCTTCATGCTCTAATACACGAACTACGTGTACATGTATTACGATCAGCGGCGTGTACTCTATACCGCGTAAAGCCATCGCGGTCGTTTCTACAGCTGGACATTGTTTTTTCGAGTCAAGATGTCGATATACATGTAATGTAAACATGTAACTGGATAAATGGTCAGTTAACCGTGTAACCGCAGCCATATTCTTGATGTCAATAAATTCTTGATGTCAATGTATACTCCTTTGCACATATAATGCATATGGAAATTTGTGATCTTTTTGCATTCTTTTATTATGTAAATGACATACAAGGTCTCGAGGTCTCGGTCTCGGGCCATTAGGTCTCTGTCTCGGTCTTCCAGGTCTCGGTCTCGGTCTCGGTCTCGGACCATCAGGTCTCGGTCTTGGTCTCGGTCTTGGGCCGCGTCTCTGGATCTCACAAACGCGTATCTCCATCCAACGCACTCCCGTTACCTGCGCTTCCGGTACCGGGGGCGCACTTTCGAGTTTACGGACCTTCCCTTCGGTCTGTCGACCTCACCGAGGGTATTTACAAGGGTTACACGAGCAGTGGCTGCCTTCCTCCGACGTCAGAACGTCATGATATTCATGTATCTGGACGACTGGCTAGTCATCGGCAGATCGGAGGCCGAGACTGCTCGGAGCATGAGGGACACTTACACGCTGACAACGGCTCTATGGTTCGTTGTAAATGAGGGGAAGTCCCGTTTCATTCCGTCCCAGACACCAACCTTTCTGGGAGCCGATATCGATCTGTACAAGGGCATTGCGGTTCCCACATGGGAACGCATCGCCGATCTGCGGCAGTGTGTCGGCCTCTTCCTGTCAGCTCCAGCCGCCCCGGCGCAGGCTTGGCTGCAGCTTCTGGGACTTATGGTCAGCCTGGTAGACTTTGTCCCGTCTAAGGATGCATCCTCTACATATGTACCTTTTGGCACACTGCAGGCCACAGAAAGACTCAATTTTTCTGGCTGTTCCAATCAACGATCATATTCGCCCACATTTTCAGTGGTGGCTTCTGGACCGGAACGTTCGATGCGGACTGCGGTTTCCCTGATAGGACCCTCAGATCACCATCTCCACTGACGCTTCCAACGAAGGCTGGGGGAGCCTTCCTTTCCTGCCACCGCGTCAGGCGGCGGGCAGTTGGAACGAGCACGTGGGACGAGCACTTTCGGTCTCGGAAAATCAACATCCTGGAACAACAGGCTGTAGTCAATGCCTTACACCACTTCCAAGCAGATGTAGTGGGTCAGTCGGTCCTAATCAGGTCCGACAATACGTCTGGGGTAGTCTACATCAACAGACAAGGCGGCACCAGATCGTCTCAGCTGTGTTTTCTAACCTGGGACATGCAAACAGCGTAGCCAATTCCCTATCCTGGGGCAGAGTGATCCCCACGGAGTGGTCCCTACACAAGGAGATCGTTCATCAGATTTTCTCGATCCTGGGTCGCCCCCCCACATCGATCTGTTCGCGTCAGTAATCAACCTCAGCTCCCGGTATTCTGCGCAAGGTTCCACCATCCTCAGGCCTGGGCCACGGATGCTCTCTCAATAAAGTGGACAAACATGTTTGCCTATGCCTTTCCCCCGATCTCCCTTCTCCCAAGGGTCATCAAGTAAATAGAGAGGGAACGTTGCAAGATCCTTCTGATTGCCCCCTTTTGGCCGCGTCAGCCTTGGTTCCCAAGATTAGTGAGACTCCTAGTAGGAACTCCTCTAATTCTTCCGGCTGGTCTTGACCTGTTGTCTCAACCACAGTCCCAATTGCATCACCCAGCGCCAGGGGATCTCCACCTGGCGTGTTAGCCACTGTCAAGCGTGCCTTCCGCTCAGCGGTCCTTTCTGAAGGCGCTGCAGCGTTGGCAGCAAAGGGACGTCCCCTGTCAACAAGACAGATCTACGACAGTGGGTTACGACATTATAGTAGGTGGTGCGCTCACAGCGTCTCTAACGGCCGTTTCGGACTTCCTATTATCCCTGTTCCATGCTAATTTGGCGATAGGAACAGGGAAAAATTACAGATCAGCCATTGCAGCGGTCCACAAAGGCTTCTCTGATGGAACCTCCATCTCGTCTAACATGGCGATTACACATCTCCTTCGGGGGATGTTCAATGAAAGACCGCCGGTCCGTAACCTAGTCCCATCCTGGAATTTGGGTCGAGTCCTCGACGTTCTGGCCAGAGTGCCATACGAGCCGTCGAGTCAGGCGTCTCTCCTTCATCTGTCTGTTAAGCTAGCCTTTCTACTTGCGGCAGCTGCGGCCAGACGGAGTAGCGAGATTCATACACTCATTTAGAAGCAGGTCACATACGCTGGTTGATTCATTCCAATTCTCGTTTCCATCTCTATTTTGTTATTTGCAATGCACAAACACGACCCTACCTTTTACTCCAGAGTTTGAAAGTTCATATCCTAGTATCAGTGTGTGACTTCGCACAATAAATACTCGATGGAAATACACGCGGTACAGAAATACACAAATGCAGCGTGGCCACTCATCAATATTTCAAATTCCCAAGATTCATCCAGTAAAATTCCTAAGAATTCCCAAGACGATGGGAAAACACTGTGCAAAGAGCATTGGAATAAGCACTTTGCGCATGTGCAATCCATATTTTTCCCACCAAAATTCCCAAGATCTTGGGAAAAATCCCAAGGAGTGGCAACAGTGCACACATGGGCCTTTCCACAGTAAAGTGGTACAAAAGTGTGACATGGGATTGGGAAGTGAAGCAGGATAATAATATCAAGTCGTTTGTGCTCTTTTCCCCTTGTACATTCCAACTCCATTGTTGAGGATTGTGCTCACACAAAATGTAAGACTTTCCGGGCAAATTTTACAAGATATGCACAGAATGCTACGTACGTAACATGGACAGAAAGTCTGTTGACATTGATAGGAAGTTATCATTACAATAAATGTCTTTATCAAATATTGTGCCTTTTCATTCTTATCCCTACAGCATTGTTACCTGTAAAAACCAAAACAATCTACTGTATGTTTCAGATGTTACAGGTTATTATGTACAAAATATTACGTACGTAACGTGGACAGAAATTTGTCACAACATTTCTGTCCACGTTACGTACGTTACCTATAAGTGTCTTAAAGTTTATTGTGGCTGTTAGCACTCCTAAATGGGTTATTAATATGAATGAGATGACATTTGGGTAGATTCATCATGCACATGATAATTAGTGTCCTGTCAATTTGGAGTACAAATTCTGTCTTTGTTACATACATAATTATTTACGATGATCCCTGTAATTTCCAAAGTACAGAGAAAGCCCTGTATATTGTTTGTACACATGATCATTAAGGCCTCGGGAATGTACAGGAAACAACTAAACTAAATATCTTGCTTTGCTGTACCCTCCAGTGCCCCCCCCCCCTCAAATCCAAAATTTGCTATCAATTGTACCCCGTTAGTGTGGAAATGCCCACATGTATAACGCACGAGGCTAAAATGTTATGAAAATCGCTTTTTGTGAAATAAACTTATGAAAAAATAAAATCTCAACATTTTCCTAATTCTATTCTTTAATCACTATATATTTTAATATTTAGTTTGGAAATTTGTTGTTGTATATTTACACAAACGATTCCTAACCATTCCTAACCATTCCTAACCATTCCATTTCTGATATGATTATACAGGACATAGAATCACTTTGCCACCGCAAGGACTCAGTTCGCCACAGCCGAGAGAAAGTTTTGATGAAACGTCTTCGGACTATTCAACCACATGGTCTCAACATCCAGGAAGGGAATGATTAACTTTAAATTTTTCCCCCATTGTCATTTGTTTACAGATTATCCTCCTGGCAAAACCCTCTTGGCGTCTCTTGGCCAAATCGTGTTGTCTTTCCATTTCCTGTTTATCCTTGCCACTTCTCTTTGTTCCTTTTCTTGCCCTATTACCACCTTCAATTCAAACCCCCCCCCCCCCCCCTAACCACACTCCTTTGTCCATTTCCCCAGCTTCAACCTTCATCTTAATCCCTCCCCTCCTTCATCCTTACCCTAATCACACCTCTTTTTTCCTGTCTTCCTGGCTGTCCTTTCCTCTCCCTTTGATGTTTACCCACTGCCTATCTGCCATGCTCTTTTGCGTCCCTCTTTTGTGTTTCTCCTACATGTTTGTTTCTTGTACTCTGTCATTCACCTTTGAGAAAGAACTTGCTTAAGTTCGAAACGTCAGGCCAGCTAATTTTTTGATTTTGATATTCAAAACAAATTAGAGATTGTTATTACAATCACACGGTGTTGGTCTTTTTCGGGTTTGATTTAATACATAAGAGGAAATATTGTTATCAACAATTGCGTAAAGCTTGTTTGCTGAAGTTTATGAAAGAGGACGTCTCAAAAAAGTTGATTTGAGCTTTTCCAATTTTTAACTGCCTATTATTCGAAAGATCCGACCTTTTCTGCATGGTTATCATATAAAATGATTACGGCAAACTTCGCCACATACATCAGCTAAAAATTCAATTTGGACATCTGTCAACATTCCGCTAGAGGGCGCTCGAATAATATATGACGTCACCGGTAACATCTTTGAAAGTTCAGCATGGCCAAAGACTAAAATCGTTGATAGCAAGTTCATATCTTTTACTAATTTCAAATTATAAGGCACTTGTGGTTTCAACCGGAAGGAAGGATCACGTGATTTTCCACTCCATATCAAAAATGAAGAACTACTATTACTCTATCAATTGCCGTAAACAGAAATTTTAGGTCTTTCACAGTTGATTTTATATTGATTTTCAAAGATTAAATATATTCATTTTGAATTGCTTGTTATTTGATACATGATGACGTCATCATGACCTAATTGCAATAAAGCTTGAGACCTATGCTTACTCTGCCATTTGAAGTAAAAATCTGGATTATATCTCTCACAGTTGATTTTTCAGCGATTTTTTGTTTGGCTCAAAGGTCTTTCCATTGTCACTTCCGGTCTGATGACGTCATCAATCTGAGACCTCGCACACATGTTGCCTGCATGAAGGTCATCATATATATCAATTATAAAGTGATTACCGCAAACTTCGCCACACACATCGAATGAAAGTTCTTTCAATTTCAAACTATAAGGCACTTCCGGTTTGGACCGAAAGGAAGGGTCATGTGATTTTTCACGTAATATGAAAAATGAAGACCCTGGATTATTCTATCAATTCCCGTAAAAAGCAAAATCAGATCTCTCTCGGTTGATTATATATTTATTTTCAAAGATTAAATCTAGAAATCTTTGATTGCTTGTCATCTGATACTTGATGACGTCATCGTGACGTCATTATCAGAAAGCTCGAGAGCTATGCTAACTGTGCCATCTGAAGCAAAAATCTTAATTATACCTGTCGCGGTTGATTTTTCAGCAATTTTTTTAAGGTTTAAAGGTCTTTTCATTGCAACTTCCGGTCTGATGACGTCATCAATCTGAGCCCTTGCACACGTGTTGCCTGCATAAAGGTCATCATATTGTTACGGTCTGAAAATCTCCAGACTATCCGCAAATAGAAATTACTAGAAAAAGCCTGAATTTTCTCAGATGCAACAAAGAAATCAAAGATCAGCAGCTAAGCTTCATATTGGGAAGGCAAGAACCACTTTATTTTTAAAAACAGTTAGACACCAAGGCCCTCTTCTATGGAATACAATAATGCCAACCCCTTACTTTAGAAACATACATGGTTTTAAAAAATACTTCAAAAAATTATTATTTCCGGAAAATATAGTGAATAACAGTATACTACTGCTTAATGCTCCAATATTATATTTGTATTGATGTATCATTGCTAAATGTATTTCCCTTCCATTTTTATACTTCCATTTTTATACTCATTTTTCCTGAAACTTTTTCCTTAATAAAATTATTTATATTTATTTAGAAAGTAACATTTAATTATTTGTAAAGGAGCCTGGCCTCGTATAAGCTTATGCTTCTGCCAGGTATCATCCATGCATCACCCTGTGTATTGTGCTATTTATTTGCTTCTTTTTCACTTGTTGTGATAAATGGAAATATATCAAATCAAATCAAATCAAATCAAATCAAACAAGATCACACTGATATAAAGAACAAAGAAACAATGTGATTTAATAATGAGAATATTCGAGAATCAACAGGGTTTAACAAGTGTAGAATTAAGAAAAGATCTTATACAATATAAACTTAACAGATCTTACGGGCATGACTTATATAGGCGAGGGCTCAGACGACTTGGGCAGCTCTGCAATGGGCGAGGACTTGGGCGAGGACTTGGGCGAGGACTTGGGCGAGGACTTGGGCGAGGACTTGGGCGAGGACTTGGGCGAGGACTTGGGCGAGGACTTGGGCGAGGACTTGGGCGAGGACTTGGGCGAGGACTTGGGCGAGGACTTGGGGGCTTTAAAAACGAACTAGGTGTATTACCATCCCCTTACTACCTTTGTGAATGTTTTGACATGTAATGAAGTGATGATGGTTTCAATCAGCCTGTACAGTCGAGGCAATGCACTATAACACACACATGTATCAGAGTTTACAGACCCTGGTTTATATTTACCGGCCAAGGACAATTTCCTTCAAATATATAAATCAATGTGCATGCAACTAAAATAGTAAACACCTACAGGTGATCCAGAAAATTCCAAAGTTAAAAATATATTAACATGCTGCGATTATTAATCAAGTAATGAGAAGCTGAAATTAACTAAGCCTATGCCATAGGATTAATTCTTGAAGCATTATGCATAATAAAGTGCAGCATATTGGCAACAACAAATTTTACAGAAAAACATGAATTTAGGTGGTATATATCCTCAGTTGGATAGCCTTAGTTGGGCAAAAATAAATGGAAATTGTTACCCTAGTTAGTCACTAAAGTGCTACATAAACTTTTCCATAGAATAGAAGTGTGAACTTTCAGAAAACATACCCAGGAATATACATGTGTATGCATGTGAGCAAATTCATTTACTCAAAACTAGGCCAGCTGTCTATACTGGGATGAGTGATAAACAAGTCTAATACTAATTAATTTAAGACACCACCAACATTCCAATGTTCAACCACGGTAATAATGACTCGGTCTTGAGTCTTCTTCAAGAGGGCGTGTGGGTCTTCAAGTCAGCAAAGACATTCCAATTTCACAGGGTGTATAGTAATGATTAACACATGTAATAATGCAGTACCCAGACCTAGATCCAAATCATAATGAATAGCCCAAGCGTGGCAGATGTAATGAACATATTTACGATATAATTTACATGCTTTTGGGTGTTGCACCCCGAAAAATAGATGTTCAAATTGAATTGATAATTTTCTAAAATGGAATTAGTCATGATCTTTCCAATATAACACTGTTTCCAGTCTCTTCTAGCTTGCCTGCTCTCTTGGAAAACGGTGTGTAGCTCCTTGACATACGGCACCCATCCTAAAGTCCAATATTGCAAACAACAACCACAGAGTTGAAATCCACATTCTTGAATTAGGCATGGATGACATAGGCCTTCACTTCATCATCTGTTTGGGCATGCAACTTTCCAAAAGGTGTCAGAGGCAGACAGAGGCTTTATTTTTGTGAAAATGTAGTTGGTGTTAAGACCTCTTTCCATCCAATCCTTAGTGTACTTCCATTCAAAAGTTTGGAAAATGTCTCTCTCCCGCACTTGAACAACAAGCTTGATGTTATGTGGGGGCTTTGATACGATGGAAGCGTTGGAAAGTAACAGTGACTCCATAGTGGCACAGGTGCTCGTGGTGGTGCAAGGCAGGCATACTCATCACGGAAGGCTTCAACTTTCCCCCAGCAAAACCCCTAAATTGCCAAAGGAAAAATTACACATAAAGTCTATTGTCCTTCATTAACATGTATAATGCTAGACTGCAAAATATGGCAATGTATTTTTCATAACACAAATATCAAATATATTCACTCTGTGCTGTATTTCTATATAGGCTACGTCCACTATAAAAGTGTATACAGTCAACTGATGTTCATACAAACAATGTTAATATAAAATCTAGTTACAACAAAATAATATTAAGCCCATTATGAATGTGCCCATTATGCGTGTGACCGGCATTAATTTTGACTAGGTCTGGCCATCCGGCAGAGTTGTTAGATTTCATTGTGGAAAGATTTTACTTTGAAACCCCCACCAAAATGGATCAGGAACAGCAAAATCTTAGAAAATAACCAACCCTCCTTGATAACAACTGTCTGAACATGTGAAACAAACTGTTATTTCAGAATTTATGTCAGCAAAATCTGTAAAAAATAAGGCGGCGGAAATCAACATGTAAGCTCATACCACACACTGTGCCAAGATTAAGAACAACACAGAAAACACAAACTTTTAGCTTTCTTACCCTATTTCACAAAAATGTCCCAACAAAATTCTCAAATGTAAAGGTTGTGCCAAGTGTTTATACAATTTTGAATACAGATGGATAGATATTTCCCAAGATTTGCAGTTCCTGACTGATTTCGGTGGTGGTGGTGGTGGGGGAGGGGGGGGGGGGGGGGGTAATGTAAAATATTTCCTACTCAGATACTGACTCACATGGCTTTAGTCCACGAAAATCCCACACAACTTATTGGCGATTACAATCACATCGCTCTGCCGGCCAGTGAATTGGGCCAAGGCTTCTGGGCTGGCAAACACAACGTCGCGTCGTGACCCTGAAGAAAGTTTTCCAAGGCTCTCCGCTGTTCGGGTTGAAAATTATCAATGAATCCGCAGCAGAATATTCAGGCAACAAAAAACAAAGATTTGTAGAGAAGACAAACGATATGGAAGGTTCGCCATGTTTTCGAGGATTAAATGCCACAGTCTACAGCGCTCATCTTACCCGTAGAGCCACTACTAATGCATAGTTCCCTAGAGGGCGCAATACACTCGCTAAGATTTCACACAATAGCCTTCCCACCATGCCCCGCGGTACACCCGCCATGTTAGCTTCCTCTTTTCTCTTAGCGCTGATCAGCGTAGGACGTGAAATGTTTCAGTGGCGTTATACACGCAGTTTACGTCTACGTCTGCCGTACATTTGCTAGGTATTCTTGAATAGAGATTGTAGAGTTTTGTTTCTTGTGTTTAGTATGTTATTTAGATAGACATGGTTTCACGAGAGAAAAATGTGAAGCGTAAGTCGGCTAGGTGCGGAGCGGTACCCGTGGACGTGGGTTCCACGGGACTGCCCGCCCCACCGGGGGGCGAGACCAGGGAGACACCCTCCTTCCATGGCCTTGCCTCCGACCGTGAATCTGTTGGGGCCACCCTCCCTCTTACACAGACTTCACTCCGCTGCCCGGAAACGGGCGGTGGCCTCCCCATAGGCCGGGGATCGGGCTATAATCAGCCCGTTCCCCCGGCCGCGGATAACGGGGAAAACCAGCCGACTAAGAAGCTGACGTGACCAGTAAGAGTCGCCAAAAATCGCGCACCACAGTCCAAAGCTTCAAAGGCAAGCGGGACACCCTCCCCACCGATTTGCCTTCCTTTGCCTCCGGCCACCCCCCAATCCCGGGCAGTGTGGCCGAGGCTACGGTCACGCTCAGCGTGACCAATCTGCCCGCCTCTACCCACGGGTCACTGGCATATGACCACGGGACCCAGGGTAGCGGTGCCACCCTGGCGGGCAGCACCATCACCGATCCGCCCGGGCTGTTAGCCCCCGGCCGTTCGGTGGGGGACCCATGGGTCCCCATTGCGAGATTTTCCTCTGCCTCGGACTTACTCCGATGCTCCGGAATTCCAGCGATCCCGCCCTCCACCGAGCCCTCGGATACTGAGGTTTTGCGGGGTCGCCCAGCCAAGAAAGGGAAATCGCGTAAGAAGCATCGCCGTTCCTCGGACTCACCATCGTCCTCGGACCGCTCCCGGAAACACCGCAAACATGCGGAGTTTGTTTCCAATGCGGATCTCTTACAGGCTTTCCAGGCGTTCACCGCGTCCCTGTCGACCTTGTCAACTACGGGGTTCGCGCCGGTGGGCCAACTCGCCCCACACGCTGGCTAACTCGCCCCGGACACGGGACAGTTCGCCCCCATTGCGGGCCAACTCACCCCGAGCGCGGGCCTGCTCGCCCCCCAGATGGGCCGGCCCCGCGCTTCGGTCAACTCGCCCCCAGTGTCGCCCCCAGTGTCGCTCTGCCGACTCGGGACGTCCAGGGATGGGTTCGTCACTTCGTCGTGACCAACAACATCTCCCCCAGGCTTTGGGTCGTGCCCCGGCCTCACCTCCGGCCATTTCCATCCACCCTTCAGCAGTTTTCTCGGGGTCGGATGGGGATTCAGTACCGGCGGTGGCCCTCCACCGTGAGCGGACACCGGCTACGGAGGCCACGTGTTCGGACCAGGGGTTGTCTGATGCAGAGGGTGACATGCTTGACACACATCATCTCTCCCCAATCGAGACACAGTTGCGTCTGGTTCAACGCGACATGATCCGGGTTTTGGGTCTTCCGGACACCTCCGCTGAGGAACCCGAACCCTCGGCCCAGCAATCGTTCAAACATCGTACCGCATCGGATACCCCTGCGGGACGCTCGACGCCCTTCCCGATCCTACCCCTGGACCAGTTTTGCATCAAACATATCCAGGCCGTAGCGGATCGCAAAACGTGGCAGTCCTTCGACAAACGTACCAATGAATATTTCCGTTTCCCGCAGAAGGACTTTGACGACTATTTTACGGTACCAGCAGTCCCTGACTCCGCCAGAGACAAGCTTGCCGCTGATGGTAGTAGGTCGGGTTCGACACGTTCCCTATTTACCGATCGTACTAGAAATAAGATCGAGGACACTTTGAGCAAGACAGACTGGGCCTTCAGATTTGGAATGCGCTCGACCTCGTTCCTCCTACTGCTGTCGGAGTACCTGGTCAGAGGCTGTGAGGACGGGACTACCGTTCCTGTGGACATGCTCTCCGCAGCCTTCCGCTGCCTTGACGAGACCCTTCGCCTGACTTTGGAGCAGTTCGCTCGTATTTCGGTGATGGCAATATCCGTCCGCCGGGCCAATATCCTCGACTCCCTGTACCTCCCCTCGGAAGGGGCCAGGAAGCGGATGAAGGCTTTACTGCTATTTGGCCCGGATTTATTCGCCAATAAGTTCCAGGACTCCATGGAGGCCGAAGCGAAGCGGATAGAAGCTACCGATAAAATATATCTTCGCAAGCCTGCCCAGAAATCGACAGAACAGCCCAAAGCAAAGGCCAAGCCGACCCCCCGGGCCCCAGCAGGACGCTCCAGGCTTCCACAGAGCAGAACCCGCAGGCGTTTTCCCGCCGCGTCAACAGCTCAATCTTCGGCACGCCCTACATATACCGGTCCACGCCGAGGCCAATCCTTCCGACCGAGTGGCCAGACCTTTAAGCCGCCGGCCCCCCGGTTTTCCGGAGGGTGGCGCAAGTGACGCGCCCACACCCTGGTGGCCCCCACAGCCGGGCCCGTGGGTGGCCGCCTCCAAGCTTTCGTAGGGCCCTGGTCCCAGGTCGTCTCCGACCGGTGGGTGCTCAAGACAGTCAAGCACGGGTACGCGTTGGAATTCACGAGCACCCCCCCCCCCCCCCCCCCCCCCGTCGGACACAGTAATTCGTCAAACGGAAACTCCATCCGACCCCGCCAAACGCCTGGCGCTAAAGTCGGAAATCGAGTCTCTCCTCCGGAACAAAGCGATACGCGTGGTTCCGCGGACGGGGAGGTCACCTGGTTTCCTATCGTCCTTTTTCCTCACACCAAAAACGGACACGGGAACATGGCGGCCTATTCTAAACCTGAAGCCCTTAAACAGCTTCATCCGCCCCAAACGGTTCCGTATGGACACGCTCCGGGTGATCCTCGGTTCGATTCCGGCCCAAGCATGGGCTGCTACACTCGACCTGCAGGACGCGTATCTTCATGTCCCCATTCTTCCGCGTCACTATCGGTTCCACCGATTCCGTTACCGAAACGTGACTTACGAATTTACGGCTCTCCCATTCGGACTGTCAACATCTCCTCGGGTTTTCACAAGGATTGTAAAGTCGGTGGGAGCAGCCCTCCACGCGAGCCGCATTTCAATCTTCATGTATTTGGACGACTGGCTGATCGTGGGCCGTTCGAAGCACGAAACCAGCCGAGCGCTCGTCTCAACCGTACAGTTGGCCACGCGTCATGGGTTTCTGATAAACAGAAGAAAATCACACCCAATTCCTACACAACTCCCAACGTTCTTAGGGGCTGTGATAAACCTCAGAACGAACGTGGTTTTCCCGACGGACAGGCGCGTTCAAAATCTACAGCAGTGCGTCGATCTATTCCTCGCAGTAACATTGGCCCCAGCAGCAGCATGGCTGAAACTGCTCGGCCTCATGGCAAGCATGGTGGACCTCGTGCCTCACTGCCGACTCCACATGTGCCCGCTCCAGCTCCAGCTCCTCGCTCACTTCCGACCGAAATACCACCTCATCCATCATATGATTCCGGTTCCAGTATTTCTACGCCCACACCTGTGGTTGTGGTCCGATCCGTCAAACCTCATGAGCGGAGTGACCTTTCCGCAACCACAACCGACGGTAACCGTAACAACGGACGCCTCGGGCTTGGGTTGGGGAGCTATGCTTTACCCGCGCCAAGCCGCGGAAGAGTGGAATCCGGACCAGCGATCCCTACATATCAATGTTCTGTAGATGCTGGCGGTATTCAATGCCCTCGGACATTATCAACCGTACGTCCGGGATCGGTCTGTCCTAATCAAATGCGACAATGTCACAGTTGTGGCATACCTCAACCACGAGGGAGGCACACGGTCACCCCAGCTCTGCCTCCTGACGTGGGAAGTGCTCCATTGGTGCATAAGGTCCAACATAACGTTGTCAGTCTTCCACATCCCAGGAGCGGACAACTCGATAGCCGATGCCCTCTCCAGGGGAGTAATCCGACCAACAGAGTGGACACTACATCCCCAGGTGGTCGAGCAGATCTTCACGCTCATCGACCGCCCTCATGTAGACCTGTTTGCGTCAGCGGTCAACAACCAGCTGCTGGTGTTTTGCACCAGATACCCCGATCCGAGGGCGTGGCATGTAGACGCCCTATCGATGCCCTGGGAAGGGATGTTCGCGTACGCTTTTCCGCCGATATCCCTGATCCCTCGGGTACTGACGAAAATAGAACAGGAACGATGCAGGATCCTCCTTGTCGCCCCGTTCTGGCCGCGTCAACCCTGGTTCCCCCTCGACCGGACATTCTGTCTCAGCCACGCTCGAGGTTCATTCACCCAGCACCCGCGGATCTTCACCTGACGTGCTGGACATTGTCCAACGCTCCTTCCGAGCAGCGGGCCTTTCGCAAGACGCTGCCGTATTCGCAGCACGCAGTCGTAGACCTTCCACGAGGAAAGTCTACAATAGCCTACGCCATTACTACAAATGGTGTGGACGGAAATCGATTGATCCAGTCAATTCACCTATAACCAACATTGGTGACTTATTTGTTTACCTGTTCAACTCTGGCCTCACAGTGGCCACGTTCCGGAACTACCGTTCGGCCATAGCGGCCGTCCATCAAGGTTTCGCGGACCGGTCATCAATTACCAGTAACCATGCCCTGGGTCACATTCTTCGAGGAATGTTTATAGAGAGGTCACCAACTCGTAAGCTTCTTCCTTCTTGGGACCTCTCCAACGTTCTGGGGGCGCTATCACGCGCCCCCTACGAACCAATGGGCCAGGCGACCTTGTTCGACTTATCCGTCAAGCTCGCTTTCTTACTAGCAGTGGCTACGTCACGGCGTCGTAGCGAACTACATGCCCTATCTGTTGATCCGGGCCACATTCGATGGGAACCGAATGGAGTACGTCTAGTCCCAAATGCGTCCTTTCTCACGAAGAACCAGTCCGAGTCCTTTGCTCCACCAGACATCTTCGTACCAGACATGCGCTCGCAGTCATCCGTACTGGAAGATAGGAAATGGTGCCCAGTTCGAACACTAAAGTGGTACCTCAACAGGACCGAACTGATCCGGGGCAAGGCGACGAGCCTGTTCGTCACCTCCACCCCTCCATATCGTCCAGCCTCACAGAGCACCATCACGCGTTGGATTGTGACTGCTATTCGGACAGCTTCAAAGACCTGGCCGGATACATCATCCGCCTGCTCTGACGTGCATGCTCACGACGTCAGAGCAGTGGCGACGTCATGGGCCTTCTTCAAGGGAGTTCCCTTGGCCGATATCACCCAGGCAGCATGCTGGAAGACATCGAGCACTTTCACAGCCTGCTACCTGCGAGACGTCCTCCAGACTGAGGGACGTGCTGGGAGAGCGGCGTTGCGGGTAGCAAGGGATGCTGCCTCGCAGGCCTCACAATCTACCTCTCAGCAACTCCAGTAGACAGGTTTAATCCACCATTAAGCTCACATCTCGTATTTATGTGACTTACGCTGGTAACTGAGGGATGTATACTGTTACCAATTTCTCCCAACAGTGATACCCCTCTGTATGGAGTGTCCTAGGCTCACACAGTGGCATCTCACTCCCACCTCCAAGAGCGGTGCTACTCTGCATTAGTAGTGGCTCTACGGGTAAGATGAGCGCTGTAGACCCCCCCCCCCCCCCCCCCCCCCCCAGTCGTGTTGGAAGAGTCTACTAGCGAATACTTACCCGCAGAGCATCCCTCCCTCCTCCCCACAGAGGGCTCGATGCGGATATACCTGCTATCGCTCGAGAAAAGAGGAAGCTAACATGGCGGGTGTACCGCGGGGCATGGTGGGAAGGCTATTGTGTGAAATCTTAGCGAGTGTATTGCGCCCTCTAGGGAAATATGCATTAGTAGTGGCTCTACGGGTAAGTATTCGCTGGTAGACTCTTCCCACACGACTGTGGGGGGGGGGGGGGGGTGTTTGATGACGTCACGGCTTCTCGTTGGGGATTGGACATCCCATACATTAGCCCCGCCTACATCATCTATTATTCGCATACGAGGTCGTCGCAAGAAAACGGCCGAGAAAATACAGAAAAACATAAGCCAAAGCGGACGGTTGTACCAAGGCTGTGAGACGGACCCAACTGATTTGCATATTGCAGCATATAGCCGTGTGAGGTTACTGTTTGCGCTTCGTATACGTGTACGTACCCGGACCCGTACGTGTGACGTGAGTACAGTGCAAAGCGCGCGAGGCCACTGTGTGCAGCGGATGCAGACTTTCGAACAGCCTTGACCAAGGCTAGGTTGACCCCGTATAGGCTTTCTTCAGAGTAAGGGTTAGAACCGTCGAGGCCTGTTGTTATTTAGATGTGACGGTTAACCCCGTATATGCTTTCTTCGGAATAAAGGTTCGAACCGTCAAGGCCTGTTGTTACTTAGATATGTGACGGTTGACCCCGTATAGGCTTTCGTCAGAGTTTAGGGTTAGAACCGTCGAGGCCTGTTGTTATTTAGATATGTGACGGTTGACCCCGTATAGTCTTTCTTCAGAGTACGGGGTTCTAACCGTCGAGGCATGTTGTTATTTAGATGTGACGGTTAACCGTAAAGGCTTTCTTTATACATATATTAAGGAGACCGTCGAAGTCTGTTGCTATTTAAATCTCGGTTAACCCCGTTCAGGCTTTCTTGACATGAAGGAAAACCGCTGTGGCTTGTCGCTGTTGAGATACGACGATCCAATTTGGATAACTTGAAATATCTGGGGACTCGTGACAGTTTATGCTATTGAAAATGCCAACCGGGAATTGGGTGCCATCCAGCAAATATATCTGGAGAGAACACCCCGCGCGCAGCAGAGGAGAAGGGTTAGAGATGTCATCTTGCGCCACATTGCCAGGTATTTTTTACTTGAATAAAGTGCATTTCTAATCGTTGCGTTTAAAGCATCTCGGCGACGGTTCTATTTCAATTTCCTGACAATGACTGCAACAAAAGGATGCGTATCCAGCCCCCCCCCCCCCCCCACATAACTCCGCCCTAAAACATAAGGTATCCGTCACGTAGCCAGTATGAGGGCGCACCGTACCAGTGCATCTACAAACTCTGAACAAACTCTCATCCCATTATGTTCAGATAGACACCCACATGTTAGGTAGTTGCAGTTTTCACACATAATTTGATAAATTTAACCCCCATACTATTTCAGTGTTCACCTTCCGTGCAAGATTAATAATACATATTACTAAACCGATTAGAATGTATTGGCTCCTGGTTTCCTAGAGCGTCTTGCACTCTGCTTTCACTTGTTTATATCTATCAAACAATCCACAAGCGCCCGCACCCGCACCCGCACAAAGATACTGACAATTTGGGAGACCACCAACATAGGGCAAGATAGCTCAGTTGGTAGAGCGCCGGTACGGTATTCCGGAGGTCGCAAGTTCGAATCCCGCTCCTGCCAGTTTTCTTTGTTCACTTTAAAATTGTTTATATCTAGTTAGAAAAAATATATATATATAAAATTGGCGAACAAGTACAAAAATAACGCATGTACAATTTTCATACACTTTGTCATTAGGGGAAGTTCACATGCACAATAGGCCTAACTGTTGTACATGTCTGTCGGTATAACAATAGCCTAGATTTCGTATACTTGTGGTGAACCCTACGGCAAATCTGTATGATATTTTTCTTTTTCTCTTTTTTGTATTAATCTTTCAAAGAACAAAGAAGGCAATGATTACAAAAATCACAGAGCAATTACTAAAAAACAAGCAATTGAGTAATGATTTTAGCAGACAAAACCAAAACTTAAGCTATAAATGTATTTTCAGTCCCATAATCGTATTTCGTTTCAGTATTTATCTCGGTGTGCAAACTGTACTGTTTACTTTCTGTCTTCTCAAACACCGCAAATTCCGTTAATTCGAGTCGCACAATGCTACTCAATACAGTAGCATGCTCCAGTAATGTCTAGGGGCTAATTAAATGCTTACAGGAATGTGTTTGCTGCATTGACTTACCATGTCTTGTATCACGCTCCTATACAACATGGAGTATACATACATAACATAATGTACATGTATTATTATTGACGTACTGGTGAGGACAAAAAAGAGGGTATAACAAAGGGAACAATACTGTCCTCACGTTTTTTTCTTTTGTCCGGAAGGTGTCCTCACGAGGAAACGTGTGCTTAGTCTATGGGGATGGGTTAGTGTGTAGGAACAATAGAAAGTCCTGACCAGGATGGTGGAAGAGCACTACTGTACATGTACATGTCCACATACATTGTATTGCGTCCTGCTTTAGAGCGACGCAAAAAGGCCACCCCAATAGACCAGTTTCCTAATACATTCAAATTTATGCACGCATGCGCATAAATGGGCCATTGAAAATGTACAGAGGTCCAAAAGGTTTTGTCATATTCTCTAAATTTCTCCAAGATTTGTCCCATTTGGCTTTGGAAAAGTACCTGAAATCGTCATAGGTATTACTTTCTGGTCTAAGTGGTTTTTTTGGGGTACAAAATAGAAAACTTTAAAAAATGTTTTCGTCCCGTGCGCACGAGGCCAAAGGAATTAAGCAGGGCTCCTTTCCACACGAGTGCCAACAACTAACCGTGTGCTTCAGGGTACCATCCACGTTGCACTTTTTGCCGCTGACTATCGCAGCGTGATTTTCGCGTGGGTCTGCCCGGGCTTAACGCACAATCTCCGGCCAACCTGACCGTCTGTGCACGTTGAAATAATTTTGTCCGGCGTGGATGGCTGAAGCACATCGTATACTGATGTGTGCAACTGTAATCCTTTCGTGACTGTCATTCTAGTATTACGGTTTTTTCACTATTTTGGTGCTGACAAGAAAAATATACATTCGTTAATTAATGCTGAGTATCACTTCAGAAAGTTCGGCTTGTTTTAACGAAAGGAGTGTAATACAGTCATTAAAGAATTGCAATTCGGAAACCACCATTAGGCCTACATTTGACATGTTTTCTTCAGAGTGTTCAATCAAATAAGCCCTTCATCAAACAATAATTTGGACCTCAAAATATCCTATAGCTTTTGTACGATTGACTTTGACAGACCAATTTCTGTTGACTTTTCATCATTATTTGGTCAAAATATAGGCCTATATCATTGGCCTGAATTAAATATTCTTTTAATCAAAAACAAATTTGAAAATGATCCTTAACTAGTTCTGCAACATCAGGGGCGGTTTTACATGCACACCAAACAATGTTGAGGACATTATTCTTGGGAAGATAACATTCTTTAAGTTTTGGAAACCTTTAGCTTTTTGTTGTAAATTTCTATTGTTTCTTATTTCTTTCTTTCTTTTTTTTTTTGGGGGGGGGGGGGGGTGGGGGTTAAGCCCCTTCGTAGAACCATGTCTGTTTCAGTACAAATTTGGAATAGCCACATAAATGGAATTTCTTGTGTGTTTTTTTGTTTTTTAAGAAATCTGAATGGTTATTATATTTTATTTCCTTTATTATTTCTATTTTTTTTTTAAGTCATTCTTTATTTTGTTTTTGGGGGGAAGGGGGACTTAACTTTTTATTTTGTCTCGCATCCATACACGCTACAGCCAGCAGGGCCCATTTATGCGCATGCGTGCATACATTTGAATGTATTAGGAAACTGGTCTATAGATAATTTGAATTAATGATTGCATGCTGAATATGTCATTTAAGAACGATTGCCATCTCGCTAACGATTGGATGGGGCCTAAGTGGGCGGGCTATATTGTTCTGCACCATGTTTTGATTGGATATGACGCGTACAACGTTAACGGTGCAGTGGGAACCGTTTAAAACAAAAGAACACTATTGGGTCCAAAGTTAGGACGGGAGTTGTGAAGCCTTGGGTAGGAGCTAGTGGGACTTGATTTGGTGGGAGATTGCTTGTCGTCTGTTGAATGCCGTAAAGGTGGGGTAACGACTGAGGCGATCCCGGCCGTAATCATTGAGCTAGCTTACCCGTAAGGTTGACTCGTTATAGTGGATGATTGATTAGCTGTCGTTCTAGTCAGGTCATATAAAATTGGGCCAGATCAAGCAGGAAATTTGGTGTGTGGGACTAGGTAAACCAGTTGATTGGGGACTTAGCGGGGCCGAGAGCGATTGGAGGGCTTGCGGACCGGGTGTTCCATGCCTGTTGGCGTGGCGACTGGTGAGTGCAGCCCTGGTCGTTGCGTCGTAAGCCTGCTGTCCCAGTGAGGTTTACCAGGTGTATTGTCTATATAGTCCCGTGAGGGTTATCCTAATCGCCCTGTTTTTCATTAATTCAACTCTGTCTATTTCTGTGCTTGTTTTGATTGCGTGAGGGTTATTGCAAACCCCCCTTTTTGTGTAACCTTATTGCCAGCCAAGAAGAGTAATGAATTTGTATTGTATAAATACAGTTCATTATTGTAGTGGTGCAGTTGACCACGTAAGGCTCATTACAGGGATCTATATTGTAGAGGCCTGTGAGGATTATATTGTATAAGTTCATACCGCCTAACTGTGTGAGGATTATATTGTATAAGCTCATGCTACCTAACCGTGTGAGGATTATACTGTATAAGTTTGTATAAAGTTCATTAGTTAAGGTGGTGCAGTTGACCACCGTTATTTAAGTGAGGGTTATCACCAGTGAGGACTACTTAAAATCAAGTTTATATTAAGAGGTGCAGTTGGGCCTTTTCTATTATTGTATAATTGTATTGATTGCTTATAAGATAGTAATTGCTGATCAAGAGGAATAAGACCAATCTCAGTGTCCTTGGAATATGTTGTCACAGTGAGGTGTATTTGCATTGTGAGGTTTATTAGGACCAAATAATTCGTGCTCTGTTTACATTCAAGTAGTCGCTCAATCACAAACGGTGGTATATCTCCACCAAACGAACAGCCCCTAGGCTTAATCCACCGTTCGTTAATTGTCCCCCCTTGCGTCTGGGTAGCCGCTTACTCGTTCGTAAGACTATAAATATTTTTGTGGGATAACAGGTGTTGGTTGAAGCCCTGGGATAAATAAGAACAGTCCCCTTAGGTTTTCCCCCGGCCCCGGGTAGCGCGCCACAGTCCTAACACGGTTAGCATAAAATTGAATTTTAGCCTTTTCAATTTCTCTTTTAACAGCGTTCATAATTGTATGCCATTTTTGTTGATTATTAGCGACAAATGCTATTTGACGATCTTTAATAAGATTATTGATATAAGGTGACAACCAAGGTTTGTCACTGTGGTGCTTACGTACCTTTTTGACAGAAAAATATTGAGCAATAGCCCTATCAAGCATCTCATAAAAGACATCTGTCTTTTCCTGCGGATCACAACGGTCTAGAACTTCATTCCAACTTTGATTTTGAATCCAAGAGCCAAAAGCCCTAATTCCTGAGTCATAGTATGGACGAATTTCTTTATGTACAAATGTGTTCTTAACTTTACAATATTTTTTGGTCTCAACAAAATGCAAATATGGTCGCTATAACAAGCAATTAGCTTGTTATAAAGATTTTTTATCGCATAATTTGTTAATACGAGATCAAGAGTAGCATCACCACGCGTATGGAAATCGACAATTTGATAAAGATCATTACCTGTAAGAATTGGGAAAAAATCATACGATTAAAGTCCCTTAAGATAACAATGTCAATGTCCGGGTAACGAGTTCTTAAAGAGTCAGTTTCTTGCAGGAGATGCTACACAAATTGCAATAGCGGTAATTCCACGGGGAAGCCTGTTGGGACGAACCTTGATCCATAAACACTCCAATTGCTCAGGGACGTTTATGTTATCAACTTGATTGGCTGGTATTCCATCTTTAATGTACACCGCAACACCGCCACCGCGTTTCTGGTCACGACATTTTGAAAAAAGCTGGTATCCGTTAATGTTCAACTGACTTACTGGAAGAAAACCAGGATTCTGTTATTACACCAATATCAGCTTCATGTTGATTGAAGATGATTCCAGCTTCGTCAAAGTTATTCACTAAAGATTGTGCGTTTGTCATAAACAGTGTCGGCAGATCAGTAACTGATGATGGATCCCGAGACTCATTGTAATGTTGAACTGGAATATTAAGTATCGTCCTGGGCAGTCGTGGATGGGGTGGATCCATCCAGATGGGTTCTGACTGTGCCCTTACAAAAACGTTATTTAGAAATCTATTTTAAAAATTTCTATAGAATTTCTATACGATATTCTATAGAATTCCTATATAATTGTTTTATAGAGTTTCTTTAGAGTTTCTTTGGAGGTTTTATAGAAATCCTTTAGAAAATGGGCCACTTTTCTATAAAACATTTTATAGAATTCTATAGAAATTTTACAATTCTATAAAAGATAATTCTATAGAATGTCTATAAGATTCTACATAATTTTTCTATAGATTTGTATATATAATTGTTATTTCTTTAAAGATCCTCCATAGTTTTTATATAATTCTTTAGAAAATTTGCCTCTTTTTCTATAAAACATCTAATAGAATTATATAGAAATATGACCCAATTTTTTTAAAATGTCATAAATATTTACAAACTTGGTAACTTTTCTAAACATTTTAATTGAATCCTTTAGATGTATGTCGACTTTTCTATCTACCTATGGCATTACTCTTGACAAGAAAATATCAACGTGATACAATTCATCCTTCAAAATTGAAACAATTGGAGATCAATACTTTTTTGCTGTGTACTTTTCACTGAATTTATTTCCAGCATAGGCCATGGCCAAAACAGTACTGAATTTTTCAAAATCTAATACATGAATAATTTCACACAGGGAGTTAGTGAAAAATGTATAAATAACATGTATAAGCACCCGATATGCGATCAACATTAATTAAATAGGAAACTACATAATTCCACATACATTATTGTTTCTATATTTAAAAAACGGCAGGCAAAAAGGTAATTATTTATTATTTTGGACGGATACAAAGCAAGTAAATTAAAGAAGGCTTAAATAGTTTTGTACTTTATAAACAAATGCATAGAGACGAACAAGAATGATTAAAATATGAAAGATAAAAAAGCCTAAAACACCATGAATCTTTAACAATGGAAATAGATCCCACCCTAAATCTCCGCGAAATTTCACGGAGATTTAAGGGGGGAAACTACATTTTCGTTGTTAAAAAATTAATAGTGAACAATCACCCCTGTTGGCGCACTTCCGGAGACCTTAATTGGAAAATTTACATTAATCTCTTCAGAAAATCAGCCCTGAAAAAGGCCTTTGTGAAATTTTTACTAGTATATAAATTTGTGGAAACTGATCAATCACCCGACGTAAAGAGAAATGTCGTGGCGAAAAATTTAACTCCGAAAATCTAAAATACACATGGACTAGTGAAACTCGGTCTACTCCGGACACGGATGAAAATGTATGAAATAATTTTGTGGCGATCAATAGGCAAACATTTAAAGTTAAAAATGGACTTAAAGCACGGGCGATCCGGGGGGACACGCCCCCCCCCCCATATTTTGCGAGGGGACGGCCATGGCAGTGTGCCCCCCCCCCCCCCAAAAAAAATTCCCCTTTGTCATATAAACTCCTCAAAAAAAGTTCGGAAACTCAAGTTTGACAGACGATTTCTCTCTTGTTTCCAACTCCTTTTCCTTGAATTTTGTATAATTGGAAAGCCCTGTTATTCTTCTTTACAATGATGTGTCATTTGTTATGATTAAGCAATTGGGGGATGTGCAGCACAGCTGAATATGGGGGTGGGTGTAAAGTGAAATGTCACAAAATGCATTGCTATTGTCATACAGTGCATTCCCCTTTTGCTTGGAGGATGGGAATGTGCAACAGATCTGCAACAGATCCTGATTGATGAATGGGACGCTATCCCACAGAAACGTGTGAACCGGCTCGTGAACAGTATGAGGAGGAGGTGCCAGGCTGTTGTGGCTGCATTCGGATCGTCCACCCGCTACTGAGGCTCTTGACGTAACATTGTTCAATGAAGAAACTGTTCAATGATTAAACCAGAAAAAAGGACTTTCCGTAAGTCTTGTTTTTTTCTTTCGTTAGTGATAGAGTGTTGCATTGTACTGTGAGAGAGTTAGGTAGCATGAGCTTATACAATATAATCCTCACACAGTTAGGCGGTATGAACTTATACAATATAATCCTCACAGGCCTCTACAATATAGATCCCTGTAATGAGCCTTACGTGGTCAACTGCACCACTACAATAATGAACTGTATTTATACAATACAAATTCATTACTCTTCTTGGCTGGCAATAAGGTTACACAAAAAGGGGGGTTTGCAATAACCCTCACGCAATCAAAACAAGCACAGAAATAGACAGAGTTGAATTAATGAAAAACAGGGCGATTAGGATAACCCTCACGGGACTATATAGACAATACACCTGGTAAACCTCACTGGGACAGCAGGCTTACGACGCAACGACCAGGGCTGCACTCACCAGTCGCCACGCCAACAGGCATGGAACACCCGGTCCGCAAGCCCTCCAATCGCTCTCGGCCCCGCTAAGTCCCCAATCAACTGGTTTACCTAGTCCCACACACCAAATTTCCTGCTTGATCTGGCCCAATTTTATATGACCTGACTAGAACGACAGCTAATCAATCATCCACTATAACGAGTCAACCTTACGGGTAAGCTAGCTCAATGATTACGGCCGGGATCGCCTCAGTCGTTACCCCACCTTTACGGCATTCAACAGACGACAAGCAATCTCCCACCAAATCAAGTCCCACTAGCTCCTACCCAAGGCTTCACAACTCCCGTCCTAACTTTGGACCTAATAGTGTTCTTTTGTTTTAAACGGTTCCCACTGCACCGTTAACGTTGTACGCGTCATATCCAATCAAAACATGGTGCAGAACAATATAGCCCGCCCACTTAAGAGATCAAGAGTAGCATCACCACGCGTATGGAAATCGACAATTTGATAAAGATCATTACCTGTAAGAATTGGGAAAAAATCATACGATTAAAGTCCCTTAAGATAACAATGTCAATGTCCGGGTAACGAGTTCTTAAAGAGTCAGTTTCTTGCAGGAGATGCTACACAAATTGCAATAGCGGTAATTCCACGGGGAAGCCTGTTGGGACGAACCTTGATCCATAAACACTCCAATTGCTCAGGGACGTTTATGTTATCAACTTGATTGGCTGGTATTCCATCTTTAATGTACACCGCAACACCGCCACCGCGTTTCTGGTCACGACATTTTGAAAAAAGCTGGTATCCGTTAATGTTCAACTGACTTACTGGAAGAAAACCAGGATTCTGTTATTACACCAATATCAGCTTCATGTTGATTGAAGATGATTCCAGCTTCGTCAAAGTTATTCACTAAAGATTGTGCGTTTGTCATAAACAGTGTCGGCAGATCAGTAACTGATGATGGATCCCGAGACTCATTGTAATGTTGAACTGGAATATTAAGTATCGTCCTGGGCAGTCGTGGATGGGGTGGATCCATCCAGATGGGTTCTGACTGTGCCCTTACAAAAACGTTATTTAGAAATCTATTTTAAAAATTTCTATAGAATTTCTATACGATATTCTATAGAATTCCTATATAATTGTTTTATAGAGTTTCTTTAGAGTTTCTTTGGAGGTTTTATAGAAATCCTTTAGAAAATGGGCCACTTTTCTATAAAACATTTTATAGAATTCTATAGAAATTTTACAATTCTATAAAAGATAATTCTATAGAATGTCTATAAGATTCTACATAATTTTTCGATAGATTTGTATATATAATTGTTATTTCTTTAAAGATCCTCCATAGTTTTTATATAATTCTTTAGAAAATTTGCCTCTTTTTCTATAAAACATCTAATAGAATTATATAGAAATATGACCCAATTTTTTTAAAATGTCATAAATATTTACAAACTTGGTAACTTTTCTAAACATTTTAATTGAATCCTTTAGATGTATGTCGACTTTTCTATCTACCTATGGCATTACTCTTGACAAGAAAATATCAACGTGATACAATTCATCCTTCAAAATTGAAACAATTGGAGATCAATACTTTTTTGCTGTGTACTTTTCCCTGAATTTATTTCCAGCATAGGCCATGGCCAAAACAGTACTGAATTTTTCAAAATCTAATACATGAATAATTTCACACAGGGAGTTAATGAAAAATGTATAAATAACATGTATAAGCACCCGATATGCGATCAACATTAATTAAATAGGAAACTACATAATTTCACATACATTATTGTTTCTATATTTAAAAAATGGCAGGCAAAAAGGTAATTATTTTTTATTTTGGACGGATACAAAGCAAGTAAATTAAAGAAGGCTTAAATAGTTTTGTACTTTATAAACAAATGCATAGAGACGAACAAGAATGATTAAAATATGAAAGATAAAAAAGCCTAAAACACCATGAATCTTTAACAATGGAAATAGATCCTACCCTAAATCTCCGCGAAATTTCACGGAGATTTAAGGGGGGAAACTACATTTTCGTTGTTAAAAAATTAATAGTGAACAATCACCCCTGTTGGCGCACTTCCGGAGACCTTAATTGGAAAATTTACATTAATCTCTTCAGAAAATCAGCCCTGAAAAAGGCCTTTGTGAAATTTTTACTAGTATATAAATTTGTGGAAACTGATAAATCACCCGACGTAAAGAGAAATGTCGTGGCGAAAAATTTAACTCCGAAAATCTAAAATACACATGGACTAGTGAAACTCGGTCTACTCCGGACACGGATGAAAATGTATGAAATAATTTTGTGGCGATCAATAGGCAAACATTTAAAGTTAAAAATGGACTTAAAGCACGGGCGATCCGGGGGGACACGCCCCCCCCCCCCCCCATATTTTGCGAGGGGACGGCCATGGCAGTGTGCCCCCCCCCCCCCCAAAAAAAAAAATTCCCCTTTGTCATATAAACTCCTCAAAAAAAGTTCGGAAACTCAAGTTTGACAGACGATTTCTCTCTTGTTTCCAACTCCTTTTCCTTGAATTTTGTATAATTGGAAAGCCCTGTTATTCTTCTTTACAATGATGTGTCATTTGTTATGATTACGCAATTGGGGGATGTGCAGCACAGCTGAATATGGGGGTGGGTGTAGAGTGAAATGTCACAAAATGCATTGCTATTGTCATACAGTGCATTCCCCTTTTGCTTGGAGGATGGGAATGTGCAACAGATCTGCAACAGATCCTGATTGATGAATGGGACGCTATCCCACAGAAACGTGTGAACCGGCTCGTGAACAGTATGAGGAGGAGGTGCCAGGCTGTTGTGGCTGCATTCGGATCGTCCACCCGCTACTGAGGCTCTTGACTTAACATTGTTCAATGAAGAAACTGTTCAATGATTAAACCAGAAAAAAGGACTTTCCGTAAGTCTTGTTTTTTTCTTTTGTTAGTGATAGAGTGTTGCATTGTACTGTGAGAGAGACTTCTTGTTACTGATGGAGCATTACTGTGTGTTTGAGTGCAGAAAATGACAAATTATTTTACTTTGTTTGAAACGCAAGCACATCAACAACAGAGTTGCTACCCCGGAGGCAATTTATTGTGACAGGCCATGTTTATTTCTAAACTTTTCCCGCACATTTATGGCTTACAACCTTTAAATATTGGTTAGTAAGCAGAGAATCATTCAAGACACACCAATCCTCCAAACAATTCCTAACAGCAAGAGTCAATACACTTTTGGACAATAGCAATGCATTTTGTAAAATTGCTTAATCATAACAAATAACACATCATTGTAAAGAAGAATAACGGGGCTTTCCAATGAAAGGAAAAGGAGTTGGAAACAAGAGAGAAATCGTCTGTCAAACTTGAGTTTCCGAACTCTTTTTGAGGAGTTTATATTATATTTTCCCTTTGCATTTGAAATTTAGATAGCTAACTGGCTAAACAACTGTTTTGTTATCACTAACATACAAAGCAACAATGGGGACAATATTTACAGAATATTAGTCAAGATAAAATTGTGCAAGCCAAAAAACGGAATGTCACCTCCTACTACATGTATAGTAACAATTGTAGACTTACCGCATACAAACAGCTTGTGAGCGTGTTGACATGGTTCAACATGTTACATGTACGTGTGATCATAGAGCAATCGATCATGTCCAAAGACTTGTCCATCCATCCAACAATCACCAGTGTATTTTTTACATGTCATGTACAGGTTGAGTGTGTACATGAGCAATAAATTATGTCCATAGGCATAAATGCCATGCAAAAATCCACGATTTTGACCCAGTTTTATACAATTTCTGCCATCAAGCCTATACTGCACTGCTGCACTGACATTCAACTGACTGCAGTGCAGATTTCAAATTTCCCACACTGACCGTTTATCTCTGGTATGCAAGCAGCCAGGTCACCGTGTCATGTGACTTGAGTCTAAGTAACACGATACTCTTGATGATGTAGGCTTTGGTCTGTACAGGGTCTGTATACATATACTGTACACTTCCTGTTTGGCTTAGTAAACTGTTCTCAATGAAGAATTGGGCTAGCTCCATCAAAACAAATCTTTTGGTAACTTAACTCATATATGCAGGATCATGGAGGAAGGAAAAGGATGAAACTAAAGACTAATAAGCTGTGTTTGTACAGCTTTTATGCAATTAAGTAGCCATACTATAGACATTACAGTTGCAAAATTTGCAATATTAAACATATTGTTGCGTCCCCGCATTCAACCCTTTTTGAGTTACCCTTTCCCCCAGTATCCTTTTCCTACCTATAGTTCAATGCAAGCATACTGAACGCATGCAGCGATCTACACTTAGTCCCCACACAGCGCGAAGTTAATGCACTGCCCGCTATGCAGACAGCTCTCATTGCCACGTGCATACCCTTTGCCCTAGTTTAACCATGGAGCTCCATGGTTTAACTTAGCCATTTTCCCCTACACTCGTCCCGGAGTCGATGTAGTTTCCCCTCACATACCTTAGCCCGTGCATGAGACTCCACAGTGCCCCAAACACTCAGCGAGTGTACCCTGCCAACCCACTACCTTATACACCGTGTCCTGCGACGGCACACAGAGGTCAGATTACTTTCCCACTCTGCGAGTTTTACCCCATAGACATTGCGTGGATATTTCCTATCCGCCCAGAGACTAAATGTTGTACACAACCCTATGTAACGAGGAAGTTTCCCTCCTACCCTTTCCTACTGAAACAGTCCCCCGTAACGCACCCATCAGTGACCCACACTGACCCGCTTACTTTCACTCTCGGACATTCCTCCAGCAAAACGTCTGTTACGGCCCATTATGTCCGCATGGCCCATTATGTCCGCACGCTTTTTCAGGCCCATTATGTCCGCCCCATTATGTCCGCAGGCCCATTACGTCCGCCCCATTATGTCCGCAGGCCCATTACGTCCGCCCCATTATGTCCGCAGGCCCATTACGTCCGCCCCATTATGTCCGCAGGCCCATTATGTCCGCCCCATTATGTCCGCAGGCCCATTATGTCCGCCCCATTATGTCCGCAGGCCCATTATGTCCGCCCCATTGTGTCCGCAGGCCCATTATGTCCGCCCCATTATGTCCGCAGGCCCATTATGTCCGCCCCATTGTGTCCGCAGGCCCATTATGTCCGCCCCATTGTGTCCGCAGGCCCATTGTGTCCGCCCCATTGTGTCCGCAGGCCCATTGTGTCCGCCCCATTGTGTCCGCAGGCCCATTATATCTGCACCCTTAACGCATGAGTATTAGTCCTAACTGCTGGTATTTCGATATGGTTAAGGGGTACGAGTCTGTCGCAAATCCTTCATTTTCATGCACAAGTATCAGTATAATGGTAGATATTTTATGTTTAAGATTATACTGTCCGTGCTCTTTGATATTTACCCAGGGATTTACGCCCATGAGGACGACCATGGTAAGACTAGAACCAACGACACCAAACAGTCAAGTTTCTGACAAGAAATAAACGAATTTCTATTTTATCCTTCCTCCAAAATTTTGTCTTCAATTTTTCTAGGCGGGTTTCTTTATTGCATGGGTGAAAAATAGGGAAAAGAAATATGTTCAACATGTTCAGTGTCATTGCAAAATCGACCAACATTGTCAAAATAAGTTTGTTCGGTACCGAGGAAAACCATAACAAAAAAGATTTTTAGTCTGGTTTGGACTATACTGAAAGTGCACCGAAATGAGGCAGTAATCAGATACGCAAAGGCCCTAGACGTCTTGGATATGACATTAACATAACGCAAAATGTTCGAATAAAACTGTGATTTGTTGGTAAATTTTCAGATGTTTTTGACGTTTTAAGGAACAAGATGTTAATGAATGGGAATAAAAGTGTGTTGGAGCGTGTATAATAAATAGTCTACAACCGGTGAAGGGCGTCGCCGATAATGGCCCGAGCCGACAAGGCTCCTCACCGGTTATAAATCAAGAGTTTCAGATGCTTCGGGATCCATCCATTCTTCCACCATGGGATTTGCCTGAGCCTCTTCCTGTACCAGGTCTGTCACAACACAAGCATAAAGTTGTGCACTGCAGATTCAACTCTTATGTTATATTTAACATTTTAGGGCCCAACTCGGTCAAAGTCGGTTCTGAGATATGACCCCCTGAAAATTAGTACCCCGCCCCCTTTTTCTCATTCATATTTGCTTCGGGATATTTGCCAGGTTGAATGACATCCAATCTGCAAAAATCTGCTGTCAGAAATACTGTGACCATGTTTCCATTTCAAGATATGGCCCCTCAACACCCTTATTGGAGATGATCAAAAAACTTGTGTATATTTTCACCCCCCCCCCCCCAACCCCCCGTGCCCTCATGGATCATCAGCTCAAATGGGTTTCATATTTTATATGCATACACACTAGATGCATGTGTTTGCTTCTTAGCAAGGACGGACCAATCGCAACCCTTTGGGGGCGTGGTCAGGGCCTGAAGATAGGTCCACAGACAAAATGCCAAAATGACCCCTCCCCCTTCTGATGGCCAGATGACCCAATAGGCCACTACCCACATGACTGAAACTTACATATCTTCAGCTATTGTAAATTCAGTTTGTTTTCTTGTTTCCTTCATGGTTTAGCTGATTGTTTTTTAAGACATACTTTACATTTACACATATACATGCATATCATGTCAAATCACCAAAATTGTCAAAACCACACACAGGTTACCTCCAGAAATTTTGCTTGAAACATTTCAAAACAGATTAATTCTTAACCCCCCCCCCCCCCACCCCCACCCCTTATATCCACACATAATATCAGAAATGTCTGTTTACACTAAATTGGAGGCTGCATCACATCTTAGTCCCCGTAGGCAAACCTCAATTTGTTTAAAGAGCTATCAGCATAATACAGATGGGACAATAAGGTCCAATGAGAAAAATCACCAACATTGCCAGATTTTCCAGACCGTCAGTTTTCAAATTTGAACAGTTCAAAGATACATAATGTAAATTCAGTTTGCACAAAACAATAAAGTTTGGTTCTCACTTCCTTTATATTTAGTTGCTTTCTTGTTCTGGCCTATATTGGCATTAAGCCCTTTAGGAGTACACACTATGTTGACGACATAGTACATGTATGAATGAGTACACTGTGCATTTGCATGTACGGATACCTGTGCACATAACAGGTTCTGTACATACGTTCGAGGACAAGAGGGGAAATAAAATACAAAGGAACCTTTCTTGTTCTCGGAAGTCGGTCTTTTGTTAAAATCGGTCCTCGGACGTAAAAATAGTGCTTAGTCTATGGGGTTGGGTTATATTAAAGGAACAATAAGAAACACAAAGCATTGTCCTCGGTAGTATAGGGAAAGTACGACTGTGTGTATGTCATACTAGAAAAAACTACTTTTCTGTACTGTGAAATAGAGCTTAATTCATCATGAAAATAATGAAATGAAATAAAAGATTATTTCTACAGAACTTAAAAGGGATGACTTACCACCACCATCTATCCACTCAACATGACAAACTAGTTCAAAATTATTTGTTTTTAGTCATTTCAATATTTTAACAAGTACCAAGTGACACAGCCCACGGCGGGAATACGCGTTAAAACTTCACTCGGTCCACGAACCGTACAACCGCGAATTCTGCAATGCAATGGGGCGTGATCTAATATGCAGATTGCGCATGCGCATCAGTGTTACGAAAACACCGGTTTTCGACTCATTAGCAAAGCCGTGATACACGCGCGCGTGGCATGGAAATATATACAAAATTTCAAGGCGGCCGTCAGGGTGCTGTGGCTATCCTGCGGGCGCCTTGGCGTTCTTTCCTCGCCGTAGGGCGCATCGGGAGCTATTAGCGCGGAGGTAAAAGTTCCCGATGTGTCGTAGAAATTTTTGCTGGCCGTAAGCCCGTAGACGCGTCGTAAACAGCATCGCACGGGCCCAGAACGGCCCCCGCAGCATTCGTACGGATGCCGTACGATTTTGGGACGGAATTTTGGGCCCCTCAAATCGTACGGCACGCGTACTATTTCCAAGATTATCGTACTAGTATCTTACGATGTCCGTGCGAGTCCCTCACGAGCCCCGTACGATGTATAAAAATCGTACGGGTATCTCACTGCTCCCGTCCGACTCCCGTCCGACTGCCGAGCGGCGTCTAAGATTCCCTTGCGGACCTGGCGCGGCGCCCTCGCGGCCGTGTTTTTTCGGGCGGCGTCTGCAGGATTATCCTGCGGTACACCTCGCGATTGGAGTCGAAAAAACTTCAAAGGGCACCGCGCGGGCACTGCCAAATATGTGACTGCTACACACGGATGCCGCAGACCCCTGCGATACCCCTGATTTCCAAAAATCTTAGAAATCCGCCGTAGGTAGAGAAATTCGTACGGGGCCCGGTGGATATGTGACTGAGGCATAAGCAGCATGGCGCCGTGGCAAAAAATGAATGAAGCTGTAACACGGAAAAGTGGTATTTTCTGGTTGGATATATTGTACACATACTGTAAATACATGTATACCATGTAGTCCATGCCATCGCGTACATTATTATGGGGACGAGTGCTAATATCTCATATTAAAGAAATAATAATATCGACAACGACGACAACAACAACAACAACAACAATAACAACCACAAAGAAAATACCAATAACAATAACATCAATTAAAAATACAAAGGATGTGAGAACCAAGCTTTAATTTAATTACAATAAAACAAAATTATTTCTGCCATGAAATAAAAAGTTACTTTTGAGAGCTGATTTTTATCACGGTTTATCAAGTCCCACTTATGTCATTTGTCTAAAAGTCGTCGCTGGGGGCACCAAACAAAACTTTAAAAATATGACGTCATGTTACAGCTTCCCTTTTGCACCAAGTATAAAAGGAGAAACCGTAACATGACGTCATATTTGTTTGCTTCCCCCAGCGACGAGTTTTAGACAAATGGCATCAGCGCGCTAGACGGGACTTGATAAAAACAGCCATCAAAAGTAACTTCTTTATTCATTTCAAATTACGTGTAGCAGAGGCATACACCCTAATGCAAAGTCTTGCCGCGAAAAGTGACGTCATAATGACGTCATGATGACGTCATGATGACGTCATGATGACGTCATCACGTGTCACGTGACGTCATCTTAAAGGTGCATTTTTGAAGGGTCCATATCTAGAGCACCGTAGGTCTGATTGCTTTCAAACCTGGTAATGTTGGTAGGCTAGCATGTGTTATAGATGAAAATTGAGGTGACCTCATGATGACGTTATTATACAATTTTATATAGTTGTTTAGGTTTTTTAACCTTTAAGCCATATCTCGTCAACAGAACATGTTAATTTCAAAATTCTTTTTGTGATAAGTGTGACGTCATCAAAAATGTGCTTTTTTGAAACAAACATAAGAGTAGGTCCGAAATCGGTGGGCAGGTAGATATTTTTATTAGTACGCAAAATCCGAAATGACGTCATGATGATTTTCTATGAATTTTTAAATGTTTGAAATGTCGTTCTCCTCTGAACATTTTACACTGTCGTTGATCAGATTGACTCTAATCTTGACATAGCCCAAGACCACGTTGCAAATGTTTTCTTTGACAAGTGCCGTCGTGATGACGTCATCATGGGCCACGTGACGTCATCTTAAAGGTGCATATTTTTAGATCCTGCATCTGGAGAACTGTACTTCCGATTGCATCCGATCTTGGTATGCTGTTAGGCCGGCTAGCGTTACAGATGAAAATTGATGTTACGTCACGATGACGTCATCATATCATTTTATATCATTTTTTAAATTTTCGAACCTTCAAGCCATATCTCTTCAATGGAACATGCTAATTTTGAAATTATTTTTGTAATACGTTTGTTAGGTCATATATACTTCAATGTAATTGTGGAAAATGTGTGACGTCATGACGACGTCATAAAAAATGTGCTTTTTAAAAACACATATAATGGTAGGTCCGATCATCATAAAAATTGATGAGTAGGTAAGATATTTTCACTAGCATATAGAATAGTAGCAGCAGCAGCAACATCAGCAGAAACAGCAGCAGCAGCAGCAGCAGCAGTAGTAATTACACCTTTTGTTTAATTTGAGGCATTAAGAAAATAATGCTTTATTATGACTATCCTGTAATCTTGCCCTTTTTGGCAATATATTTTTTACAATTTTGCTTTATTACTTTCTTGGTTCTCCATGCTTATCTGCTTTACTTCATTTGCTGGTGTTTGAAAATAAACGGTTTATTGAATAGAATCGAAACTGTACCAACATTGTCTGTGTAAAACAAATTTATATAATTAGAAAGCAATATAACATTCAGATCTTTGTAGTTTTAGGTCATTTCAAAATGAAATCTTGGCAAGCGGTATATTCTCGTCAGAAGAATTATCTGATGAAGATTGAATTTATGGCTCCGGTTCTACTCGTGTGGGAGCTGGACTTGTGATGCCTCTTGAATCTGCAGTGCACAACTTTATGCTTGTGTTGTGACAGACCTGGTACAGGAAGAGGCTCAGGCAAATCCCATGGTGGAAGAATGGATGGATCCCGAAGCATCTGAAACTCTTGATTTATAACCGGTGAGGAGCCTTGTCGGCTGGGGCCATTATCGGCGACGCCCTTCACCGGTTATAGACTATTTATTATACACGCTCCAACACACTTTTATTCCCATTCATTAACATCTTGTTGCTTAAATACGTCAAAAACATCTGAAAATTTACCAACAAATTACAGTTTTATTCGAACATTTTGCGTTATGTTAATGTCCATATCCAAGACGTCTAGGGCCTTTGCGTATCTGATTACTGCCTCATTTCGGTGCACTTTCAGTATAGTCCAAACCAGACTAAAATTCTTTTTTGTCATGGTTTTCCTCGGTACCGAACAAACCTATTTTGACAATGTTGGTCGATTTTGCAATGACACTGAACATGTTGAACATATTTCTTTTCCCTATTTTTCACCCAAACATGCAATAAAGAAACCCGCCTAGAAAAATTGAAGACAAAATTTTGGAGGAAGGATAAAATAGAAATTCGTTTATTTCTTGTCAGAAACTTGACTGTTTGGTGTCGTTGGCTCTAGTCTTACCATGGTCGTCCTCATGGGCGTAAATCCCTGGGTAAATATCAAAGAGCACGGACAGTATAATCTTAAACATAAAATATCTACCATTATACTTACTTGTGCATGAAAATTAAGGATTTGCGACAGACTCGTACCCCTCAACCATATCGAAATACCAGCAGTTCGGACTAATACTCCTGCGTTAAGGGTGCAGATATAATGGGCCTGCGGACACAATGGGGCGGACATAATGGGCCTGCGGACACAATGGGGCGGACACAATGGGCCTGCGGACATAATGGGGCGGACATAATGGGCCTGCGGACACAATGGGGCGGACATAATGGGCCTGAGGACACAATGGGGCGGACATAATGGGCCTGCGGACATAATGGGGCGGACATAATGGGCCTGCGGACATAATGGGGCGGACATAATGGGCCTGCGGACATAATGGGGCGGACATAATGGGCCTGCGGACATAATGGGGCGGACATAATGGGCCTGCGGACATAATGGGGCGGACGTAATGGGCCTGCGGACATAATGGGGCGGACATAATGGGCCTGCGGACATAATGGGGCGGACATAATGGGCCTGAAAAAGCGTGCGGACATAATGGGCCATGCGGACATAATGGGCCGTAACAAATGTCCAAGTCAGCCGAGACCAGAAGTGTGCGTAAACTCCCATAAAGATTTCCCCCATTCACTTTGTACACACCATTACAAGTGTGTGTAAACTCCCATAGAGATTTTCCCCATTGACTTTGTGCACATCATCACTTATTCATGATCATTGTCACGTGTTGATAAACCAGTAGATCCGATGCTCCCATTGGATAAGACCCTGACACACCCCCGCTCACACCCCTCTCAATTCTTAATATAAGGGGTGGAAATCGAGGTCTCGGACAATCATTCTCGCCCTAGCGAGGCATGGGAAACCTTTCTCCCATGCTCTGTCATGAGCCTGGTATTACGCTAGCCACTTATATGTAGCCATGCATACAGACAGTATAGACATGCTAGGTCAACAGCACAGTTGTCCTTACAGTTGTTGTGCGCTCACACACACACTATACTGAGATAACCACACAGTGTCAAAGTTATTCGCTACCAACATCAATCACGTCCCGTTCGTCCACGTCCGTGGTCAATGAAGTACGCCCTCTCTTGAGATGTAAATAACGCTGAGATGTACATAATTGTGTGAATAAAACAGCTAGTATTTGTGTGTAAGTCTACATCCGCCTTCATGTTTCACTTCTTGATAACGACTCCCAAAGAGACGTTACACTGGCGGCAGCGGTGATGGGATGAGAACTTACACACATCATCGAACTGAATCATGACTTTTAATTAAGTCAACTCCAACACTCCTCCACTGAACGGATCCCATCAGAACTTTGAACATTGACTTTCTGCCAGTCAAATTCAACCGCCAAGATGCCAATCAAGCAGAACCGAATATCCCGCAGGTTGCAGTCATTGTACCAGGATGATGATGGCAACATGTCATTTCCAAGTCTTCAGGCAGAAAGCTCAGAACTTAAACAGCTAAAAGAGGAGTTTGAACTCTTGAAGCTCCGTTCAGTGGAGGCAGAGAAAGAGCTGGAACAACTCCGTGCTAGTGTTGTGGCACAGGAGGAGCAAGCAGATGCCTATGTTTCAGCTAATCCTTCCCATGAGTCACAGCCAGTGATGTCCACCCCACATACTACCCCTTTCACCGTTCTCAGAGCCGACACCCTAAGCAAACCAGCAGCAGCAGAGGCCCGTGCACCACGAGGAAAGCTTGCCCCCAAGCTCGATGTCCCTCTCCCCAGACAGGGAGAATTCGACGGTACGAAGTCATGGGAAGGCTTCGTCCGCCCACTGACGGGTCTCGCCGAGGCTTGCGGCTGGTCTGAGGAGGAAAAGCGCTTTCGTCTTGTCAGCAGTCTACGGGGAAAGGCGGCCGAGTATGTTTTCGAGCAACTGGATGCCGAGGCTCTCAAGTCCTTGACACTCTAGTTAAGGAGCTTGGCGACCGACAGTTGCCCAACTCCTACATCGCCCAGCTGGAAGTGAGGAAACTTCAGCCTAAAGAGAAGTTGGCAGAGTTTGTCGCCGAAGTTCGCCGCCTCGTCTCCCGTGGCTACCCATCAGCAGATGCAGTTACTCGGGAGGGCATTGCGCTTCGACATTTCCTGAAGGGTCTCCCCGACCAGCAGATGGCAGTGTCAGTCGGGATGACCAACCCCAAGTCCCTCGAGGATGCCACAACGGCTGTGGAACATTTCCTGAGTCTCCGTGAACACGTGAACTCGGGGAAAACCCACCGTGTCAACGCCTTAGCAGCATCTGGGCCACAGAAACCGGCTGCAAAGGAGGAGTTTGTCACCCAAGCGCAACTGAAGCAGTTCGCGGACAACCTTGATCGTCGATTGGCTGGTATCGCCAAATTGATCAGGGACAAGTCAGCCAGACAGCCGGAGAACGGGGCAAGAGCTCCACCTGCCTATGTGAACGACAATGGCAAAGGCAAGGGAACCAGAGGCAAGTCTGCCGACGTCACGTGCTTCAAGTGTGGTGAACCGGGACATTTTGCAAATAAGTGTCCCAAACTTGCGTCCAAGGAAGTCGTGGTCGTCGAGCCCACGACGGAAAACTAGCCAGGACCGTTGCGCCCGGCCTTGCAACGGTCCAGCCAGATGGACATGAACAAACAGTTATTCGCATCGGCAAACACGCATTTGAAGGTATTTCAGCATTTTTGCCGGTGCGAACAAATGGCGTCAACACCGAGCTGTTAGTCGACACAGGAGCGGCAGTAACTGTGATTTCTTCAGCACTTTTTAGCAACATACCCGCTGAGAAGTGCCCTGAACTCAAATCCCCAAGTGATCGTGTGAAACTGCAAACGGCAAACAACGAACTTATCGCTGTCCAAGGTGTCGCCACCATGGACATCACCATCGGCGATCAGTGTTTCCAGTGGGACGCATATGTTGCACCCATTGGTGATGATGGCATCTTGGGCTACGATTTCCTCTACCACTTCGACTGCATTTTGGAGGCACGCCGTGGCATACGGATTGCTGGTAACTGTTTTCAGTGGAATGTCAAGGGCGCGCCCCCACACGCGCCATGAAAGTTTCGCTGAAGCACAACATCATCATCCCAGCATGCAGTGAATGGGTGGCAGAAGGTGAGGCAGATGTTAACAATCTCAAGTCAGCTTTTGCCATTGTTCAACCCCCAGCAAGAGACAATTTTAGCGACGGTCTCGTCATAGGTCGTTCGCTAATTGATCCAAGCCGAAAGGACATCGGCATACCCGTTCGACTGATGAATACGTCATCAGAAATCATCAAACTCCGTGCAGGTACTACCCTCGGATACCTGCATGAGGCTAATGCCATCGAACTCTTAGCTGAGGAAGAAAATTGCGAGACTGACCATCTTTACCGTATTATGCGTGCGTGCAGACTGCACTCATGTAAAACCAGCCCAGCAGTTTCACCACATGTTCCCGCTGCTCCACACCCCCGTGCCACTCCCAACGACTGGCCCGAGGGCTTACAGCAACTATACACGAGAAGTTGTGAAGACCTGTCCCCCCAAGAGCAGAGAACATTGCGCGAACTTTTGACTAAGCACGAGAACACCTTTGCCAAGTCCGCGGAGGACTTGGGCAGAACATCAGTAGTGCAGCACACTATTGATACCGGCGACGCTCGCCCCATACGTCAGCCTCCCCGCCGTCCCCCCAAGGCATTTCAGGGCGAGGAGGAACAAATTCTCGAGTGTCAACTCAAGGCGGGTGTGATTTTGGGAATCGACATCCCCTTGGGCTTCGCCAATGGTTTTTGTTAGGAAAAAGGACAGCACAACTCGCCTGTGTGTGGACTACCGGAAGTTGAATGACGTGACGCGCCGTGACGCGTACCCTTTACCCCGAGTCGATGACTGTTTAGATTGCCTCAGCGGAGCAAAAATTTTCAGCAGTGGTGTGACCGGACCCAGAGGGAAGAGGAACGGCCGATAGCATACGCTAGTCGGTCGCTGACAAAGCCGCAGCGTCGCTACTGCACAGCGAGAAGAGAACTTCTTGCAATCGTCACCTTCCTTCAATATTTCCGGCATTACTTACTGGGAAGACAGTTCCTCGTCAGAACTGACCACAGCGCTCTTTCTTAGATGGGTCATGTCCTTTCGTGAGCCTGTCGATCAGATGGCCAGGTGGCTTCAAATTCTGTCTCAGTTCGACTTCAAAATCGAGCATCGCCCAGGCAAGAAACACGGCAACGCAGATGCCCTCTCTAGGGTGCCGTGTGATCCTGAAGATTGCCCGTGTTATGACGGAACAACCATACTCGTTGATCTACCCTGCGGCGGGTGCGAGAAGTGCATCGCCAAAAGTGAGAGGTAGTCCGACTTTTCCAAAGTCGACGATGTGGTCCCCCTTTCGACCGAACGAATCAACGCCACCTCAGCTGAAGTTCACCCCCCGCGAAGAACTTCGGCTGACGACGAAACGCTGAGTTATGACGTCACCCCAAAGGTCATACCCGGATCCCCCCGGACAGTCCTCGTACTGATGGCAACGATGGTAACGCTCTTATTTGGTACTGTGTGCAGCATAGGTAAACTTATTTGGCGCTCGTGCAGTAAGTTCACCGGCGACTGTGAGGATGGACACCTCAGTCGTACCTTGCACACAGCCACGCCTTCTGGAGAAACTCCTGGGCAAGGCAATTTGCCCACCGCCATTCGGGTAGTACGGCCGCCAGACGTCAAACGAACTAAACCTGCTAAACAATCCTCTGATCCAGCTGGAAGAGAGTTGAACTGCAACGCGCCCTGCATCCCCAATAAGGATGCCGATGCCGGTTCAAGTGCCGGGCAGCAACTTGCAGAAGAATCGAATCCGACTGGACACCATGACGACCGAGATGGAGAAGTTACGAGTGATCGTGCTCCCATGGCCGCAGCCGCCGGTTCTAGCGCCGGACGTGCCACATCTTGGGTCGGTGGCTACACGACAGAGGAGATAGCTAAGCTGCAGAAAGCAGATCCAGACTTAAGAGTCATTCTTGAGTTGCTTACTGAATCATCTCAGAGGCCAAGCAGAGACAAGATAGCACGAGAGAGTCCCGCTACAAGAAACTTGTGGTTGCTATGGGAACAACTGGTGCTAAAAGACGGTGTTCTTTTCAAAAGATAGGTAACTCCCGACAAAACCCAGTCTTACCTTCAACTTGTTGTCCCGCAAGAACTGCAGGGTGCCGTTCTTCGAGCTACACACGACGCCATCACCTCTGCCCACCTTGGGGTGAAGAAGACAACTCAGAAAACCAAACGCCAGTTCTACTGGTACAGACTCTGAAGGAAACTGTTCATGACTGGGTTCGGAAATGCGCAAAGTGCGGCGCCCGAAAAAGGCCCCACACAACACCCAGAGGACACCTCCAGGATTATCGAGTCGGCGCACCAATGGACAGACTTGTCACAGACATCCTTGGTCCCCTTCCTATCAGTGACAGTGGAAACAAATACATCCTCTTAGTTGGTGGCCAATTCACAAAGTGGATGAAGCTTACCCCATTCCCGACCGAAGAGCGGAGACGGTACTGGCGCATAAAATCGTCTACGAGTATATTTCCCGTTTTGGCCCACCCCTAGATCTTCACTCGGATCAAGGTCGGACTTACGAGTCTCAGCTAATGCAACAAGTATGCAAGCTGCTGCAAATCCACAAGACCAGAACTTCTCCATACCATCCCTCATCCAATGGCCAGGCGGAGAGGTTTAATCAAGTTCTAGTCGACATGATCTCGGCATATGTTGACAATGACCATAGTACATGTAACTGGGATGTCCACCTCCCTCTTCTAACTTCGGCATATAGTAGTTGTCAACATGAAACAACAGGTTACTCGCCTAATATGCTGATGTTAGGTCGTGAAACCCAGCTAGCGATTGCTCTCGCACTTGGTGGCCCAACCACAGAGGACACGCCCCAAGATGAGTGCGAGTACGTCATGTCACTAAGAAAACGGATGGAAACCGTGCATCATCTCGTTCGCAAACATCTGCGCAAATCGGCTGAGCGTCAGAAGAAAGACCACGATCCCCGGGTTTCTCCGCGAACCTACAAACTCGGAGATCTGGTGTACATGCGAGACAGCACAAAAACCCCTGGGCTATCTCCTAAGCTTAAACAAGCCAAGTGGATAGGCCCCTGCATCATTCTCCGAACGTTGAGTGATCTTCTTATTGAGGTCCGGGTTAAGCAACGAGGAAAGACGAAAATCCTCCACCACGACCGACTGAAGCCATATCTCAGTGACGAAGCCCCCAGGTGGATGATTGACCTGCAGAAAACGTTGCTGGAGAGAACTTCCCTACCCCAGGATGAACCCGTTCCCCAAAGAAACGCCCGGAAAACTTCCAGCGCTGATGCCCCTTCAGCCCCGCCTACTGCAGCACAGGCTTCCCCTGCTCCTGCGGCGGCGCCCTCAACGACAGCTAGAACTTTACCGTCGCCATGCAGAGAGGAGAAGTACCCGTGCAAAGAGGAGGCCAGTGAGATTGGACGATTTCTTCTAGTGTCAACCCGTCGTGACGCTTGAACACTTGACTACAGAGAACCTAACTCCGAGCATACAATGGTTGCAACTGCATGGACCATTGAGCTCCAAAACTGAACTCAGTGTTTTTACTCCAACCATGGACACTGAACTCTTATTTTTTGTCGTTTCAGATGAATATTTAATTTTCATTGATTTGTTTTTATTTATCCAGCTTGTTTATTGGACTCTTGTACTCCTTCAATTCCAGTTTGCTTCATTAGCTTTGCAATTTTACGCATTGATTTGTAGCGCTCCATTGTTTTTCTTTTCAAGTTTCTTGTTAATTGCATTGTATGCGTTTGCATTACTCAAGTATTGCTTTGCTGCTTTTCTTTCATAAGTTGTTTCCCTTTATTACAACGAGGACGTTGTAAGAACTGGGGGGAGATAGTGTTGCGTCCCCGCATTCAACCCTTTTTGAGTTACCCTTTCCCCAGTATCTTTTTCCTACCTATAGTTCAATGCAAGCATACTGAACGCATGCAGCGATCTACACTTAGTCCCCACACAGCGCGAAGTTAATGCACTGTCTGTTTCCCCTCACATACCTTAGCCCGTACATGAGACTCCACAGTGCCCCAAACACTTAGCGAGTGTACCCTACCAACCCACTACCTTATAAACCGTGCCCTGCGACGGCACACAGAGGTCAGATTACTTCCCCCCTCTGCGAGTTTAACCCACAGACATTGCGTGGATATTTCCTATCCTATTCACAACCCTATGTAACGAGGAAGTTTCCCTCCTACCCTTTCCTACTGAAACAGTCCCCCGTAATAACGCACCCATCAGTGACCCACACTGACCCGCTTACTTTTACTCTCGGACATTCCTCCAGCAAAACGTCCAAGTCAGCCGAGACCAGAAGTGTGCGTAAACTCCCATAGAGATTTCCCCCATTCACTTTGTACACACCATTACAAGTGTGTGTAAACTCCCATAGAGATTTTCCCCATTGACTTTGTGCACATCATCACTTATTCATGATCATTGTCACGTGTTGATAACCCAGTAGATCCGATGCTCCCATTGGATAAGACCCTGACACACCCCCGCTCACACCCCTCTCAATTATTAATATAAGGGGTGGAAATCGAGGTCTCGGACAATCATTCTCGCCCTAGCGAGGCATGGGAAACCTTTCTCCCATGCTCTGTCATGAGCCTGGTATTACGCTAGCCACGAATATGTAGCCATGCATACAGACAGTATAGACATGCTAGGTCAACAGCACAGTTGTCCTTACAGTTGTTGTGCGCTCACACACACACACACAATACTGAGATGACCACACAGTGTCAAAGTTATTCGCTACCAACATCAATCACGTCCCGTTCGTCCACGTCCGTGGTCAATGAAGTACGCCCTCTCTTGAGATGTAAATAACTCTGAGATGTACATAATTGTGTGAATAAAACAGCTAGTATTTGTGTGTAAGTCTACATCCGCCTTCATGTTTCACTTCTTAATAACGACTCCCAAAGAGACGTTACACTATATGTTTATCCCTGCCTCTAAGTTGCCACAAGATTTCTTTCTCAAAGTTTTTACTTGAAGATTTGCTGGTGCCATTCTGGTGTTGGTTGAAGTTGCATGCTGCAGAATTGGTGTACACCAGAGAGGTACCAAACCTGCACCGAATTATGATGTGGTGTACATCACCACACTGAGTTAGGTAAGGGAAAACAAATAAATACATTAAAAATGCTTATAATCGCTTCTTAAAAAATCATAGTCCTCAGCCTTGATCTTGTCAGTAAATTTGATTGAAAAAAAGTTTTTGAAGTAGTTATACTCATCTCTAATTTCTACAGAAAAATAAAATCATATGGAGTGTTCTATATAATTCTATGTTTCTATAGAAATTAGGGGCATATTGTGGGTTACTTTAAATATGTACATACTTTCAACAAACAAATTAATATGTCTATAATTTCTATAGAAACATAGAATTCTATAGAAGACTGACAGGAATTTGTTTAATCAGTGTTCTATAGAAATCTATAGAATTATTTTTAAATCTCTATAGACAGTCTTTTATTGTAGTGTTCTATTTAATTATATGTTTCTATAGAAATTATATATACTTTCAACAAACAAATAATATGTCTAATTTCTATAGAAACAATTCTATAGAACACTCCGACTGGAACATTTGTTCCATATGTTACTGAGATAAGTACCCAAACCCCAGATAAATATCAGGAAACAGAGATGCAGATTAACAGAAGCAGGAATGCAAGACTTGATTTACAAAAATATAGAGATGATTTTATTCAATTTTAATTTATTTTGTTTTTGAGTCTGGAAATCTATCTCACTTGGCACACATATGTCCAAAATATAAACGACAGTCAATATGGTTTGACAATCTGTAAATTAAAAAATACATTGTAAATTAGAAAATGCAAAACAAAGATAAGTGAACCAGCACTGGCACAAGTTTCAGGCTTTAGATTAAAGCATTTCATGACTTTAGAAACAATTCATTAGAATATAAAATTTCGTTTTCACTTTCATAAAAATCACTTACTTTTGATTTATAATTCTAAAGAGATCGTTTTTCCCATGCTGACCAAACAATGTTCAAGAGAACTTTGGAAAAGATTTCATTAGTCTGTCAAAGCTATTTCAGTTGTCTAGTAATTTTTTTTCAACCTACTCACAAAGCTTGGGGTGCTTAGGGAAACAGCAGCACTTCTTGTTCATTCCTGTACTGAAACATTATGCAATCAGTTCTGTTTTTTTGAACAAGATCAATAACATTTGCCAAAATCTAGATTCAGTACAAGACAGAGTGGGCTGTTTTGCTGATCCTCTAGATATTCAGTTCAAGCCATTGTCTCACTTCATTCCAGCCACAGAAGATGAGGTTCTACGCGTTATCCGTGGGTCAGCTAATAATTCATGCGGCCTAGATCCCATTTCAACCTGGCTCCTGAAGGAAAACATCCTGTCCTTTCTTCCAGATTTGAGCGCAATAGTTAACGGATCTTTGATGGATGGAGTATTCCCAACTGGAGCCCGGTGTGTCACTGTGGACGTACGTACCACGTATGTTTCCTCCGGCAACTTAGTTTTGCTCATTGTGCAGATCTACAGTTTACCCTTTGTGTTGTACAAGTGAAGTCAGATCATCAGTTTCTTTGTTTAAGCAATGAGGCGCTTATTTGCGTTTGAATAGGCATAATGGTGTTGCGTAATTGATTTGCATAGTAGCCTTTTACAAGCAGTGATATTCGTTGATTTCCCTCATTGCTGTAATAGTTTTCAGGAGATTCTTTGGAAGCGGGTTTTTTACAAGAATGTGAATCCCATGGAAGTGAAGCTAACGATCAACTTGAAACCTTTCTGGTGATTACTAGTGTGCAAAGTTTTTTTTTGGTCAGATTCACGAGTTCAAACCCGGTGTAGGCTGTGCTTTGATTCTGTTGCAGCAATTGATTAACTGAACCAGCGATCCCGGTGATTTTCGAATAGTGCATAATTCAATAGCTTTTAATCATATCGATACCAATCACTGTATAAATATGCCAATGAATCGATATCTACTTCCGACTTTACCTGACAATGTTACAAATAAATCAATAAATATTACTTTAAAAAGCCTTTGCACGCCTGATTTTAAATTGTGTGTCTTGGGATACTTCTTGTGCACATATATTTCTGGGGTACATCAGACAGAAAACCCCGTTAAGAGACAATTTGAATGGTTCGTGTTGTCATAGCGTTATTGCAGTATTTTGGCAACACGCCTAGTACAAGTAGCATCCCGATGTAAGACTATCTCACAGACATTATTATCAATGGCTACGGCTCTTCACTGTAGCCTGTCAATGGCCAAATTCGAAGCCGTAGCCACAAAAGACCCGATCCGGGCAACGGCTTAAACTATGCGAGTGCAGCATAACCAGCTTGTGAATAAACCAAACTGATACACCCGCAATAATACGTCAACACGTGTGTGTGTCACTGTGTGTCACTGTGGACAGATATTCCGTACCCTGTGGAGACATGAACACAATGCGAACAAAGGGACTGAATAGGTCTCCACAGGGCAATTGTATGGGTTAGGATGTCTCCACAAGTAATTTTGTGTACTAAGTCCATGGGGTTTGCTTAACTGCAGGGACAAAGGGAAGAACAATGCCATGTCTCCACATGGATGCAAAAATAGGTATGTGTGTGTCAAGTTGTTTACCGCAATGCGGTATTTTCACCGTTTTTGATGTTTTGGTCTCCGAGTAGAAGTTTTTCTACTCGTTTTTATCCTAGTATTTTTATTTGTACTCTTGCTGTTTGTCCTTTGAAGCTTTTTAACCGCAAATGTTAATATTGGTACTCCTCTTTTCGTCATTCGGCGACATTTTTCGTCATACGGTGACACTTTCTTTTCTTGGTTTTTTCTATTTTGTTTTATTCTAGGTGTCGTTACATTCTAGTTCAGGACAGGGGGGCTCGAAACCCCACAAAATGTAGTTCGGCGATTTGGTAAGTCGACCTGCTTAGGACTTTCTTATGTCCCAAATAGAAAAACATTATAAATGATATAAGAAAATAAAATTGTACGTGATCATAGGAGTGGGACTGCCATTTTCTATTTCTGTTCCAGGATTTCAATTGTTTTCGTAAGATCGTGAATGTTCGTTTCTTTTCATTCGGAGTATTAATACGGCGGCTGCCATCTTGAATTTTTAACCAGATGCACTCCACACGGCACTTTGGCGTTCGTAATCGGCAACCAGAGAACATGTGCACGGGTTACCCGAGAACAGGGTTTCGAGTACACCCAATATGGGCCTATGTCTACCTTCTCCACCGGTCTGGTGATTCTTTGACAATACAAATGTGTCCTTGCACTTTCAGAAATGTGTTTTGCAAAGTAGGATAACCGGGAAGCAAACATAATGTCACGTAGTTAGTGACGACAAAATCTTGGAAGGTTTGAAGATTGAGAAGAATACCTGTCATTGACAATGGATGATTGAAATCGTTTTGCATGGTTCGGCACAGAGATTTCAGTCACCAATTAGAATCCGTTGCACTCGACAGCTGAAGAAAAGGTATTGTCCATAGCACACCCACGCAGCATTCCATCCACAGCACACCCACGCAACATTGCACTTCCAAGATGACACTGCTTTTTCATGAAAAGTGAGAGCCTCAGGACAGATTTAAACTGTCAAAGAAACTTAACAGTAAACCAGGTCAAAAATGTATACCCAGCACGATATGGGGCAGAGGGGTACCCCCCTTTTTGTCCCTATACCCTATACACTCTCCAGACTATTGTTGCCTAACACATCCCCCCTAGACTTCTGAAAAGAATTCCTGAGATTCCGGGAACACAATGACCAACACAAAAGAGGGGGGGTTCGCTCTGCCCCATATCGTGCATCATATGCAAAAATTACCAGACGGTGGAATAGCCGGACACAATTACTGTCATGAACCCACAAAACAGCATTATTGAATCCAAACTTGTTCAGTTCAGTTCAGTTCAGTTCACATATATTTCAATTCTGCACAGGGCAATTGAAATATACAAGAAATTACAATATACAAGGAAATATACAATAAATTGCCGGCACATACATGGAGGCATATTCTGGAAGCCGGAGCTTGTACAGAGATGCCTTTAAATAATAACTAATTAAAGAAATACTGAGTGAAATGATGAGACATACAAATCAGACGGACACAACAGACAAACAGATATGACGAAATTGACGGATGAGACAAACAAACTGATTACATGGACATGACATTAAACGCATACTAAACGCATACGTAATCTGGTAAGAAACAATGAGACAAAATGAGACAAAGATAAATATATTAAACAAGACTGAGAAAAATAATTCTGAGAACTGGGCATAAATCTAAGGTTCAAAGTAGAAGAAAAAAAGAAAAAGTAAATTTCAGAAGCTAAGTCACATAATGGGAGATGAGGACGTTCTTGTAGGAGGACTTAAATCCGCCCACGGACAATTGAGTCTTCACAGTTCCATCAATAGAGTTCCAAAGGCGAGGACCGTAGATTCTCAGCGTGTGAATGGAATATGACGTGCGGGTGAATGGTAAGAATAGATTGTTTCAGGATCGAGTGCGATGAGAGTGTGTGTCGTGTACAGGAGTGAAGTAGGAGGAAAAAGTTGGAGGGAGAAGATTATGGACGTATTTATACATGAAAATGCCAGGGTGTAATTTATTAATGTCAGAGAGAGTCAAGGTATGCAGTCTAGCGAAATGAGGTGCAGTCCTGTCTCGAGGATGAGAGTGAGTACAGATCCCGATTGCCCTCTTTTAGGTGACAATGAGTGAATGAAGTTTATTGTTACTGGTGCGTGCCCACACGATATTGCAGTAATTAAGGTAGGGTAGGACTAGGTTGTTATAAAGTGTGATCAGATTAGATAAAGGTAGAAACGAGCAAAGTTTAGACATAACACCGATATTACGAGAAACAATCTTAGTTACAGAGGAAATGTGTTCAGACCAAGAGAGTTTGTCATCGATAAGCACTCCTAAAAACGTCGTCGAATGAACTCGAGCAATAGAAATGCCGTCAATAAAGATGGGGTTTATGTCAGTTGGAGGCGTGCTGGACTTTGTAAAAAGCATGTATTTGGTTTTGTTGTGGTTTAGGGAGAGTTTGTTAGCTCTAAACCAGGATGATACTTTCTGCATTTCAGAGTTCAAAGTGTTGACCAAAGAAGCATGATTTGAGTAGAATACAAGATTGTCGTATCATCTGCAAAAAGAATAAATTGAAGAAGGAAGGAAGAATAATGCAAGTCATTAACATAAAGAAGAAAGAGTAAAGGACCGAGTATAGAACCCTGAGGAACACCATGAAGAACACCTTTGTATGTGAAATCACATTTTAGTACAGTGGTATACTGCTGTCGGTTACGCAAATAAGAGGCAAACCACTGTAAAGAAATCCCTCTAATTCCATAATAGTCAAGTTTAGATAAGAGTATCTCATGATTGATAGTATCGAAGGCTTTCGACAAGTCGATAAACACACCAGCAGTTAATTTCTTATTACAATTAAGCTGCATCGGTGGAGTTGGTCAACAAGTTGACCCAGAGCCATGTCGGTGGAATTTTTAGGTCGAAATCCATACTGTTGGTCAAAGAGAAGGTTAAAGTCAGAAATGAACTTTCAAGAATTTTAGAAAAAAGGGAAGAATAGAAATAGGTCTATAGTTGTGAATGTCCCTTTTATCACCAGATTTATAGATAGGAACAACTTTGGCAACCTTAAGATGTGTAGGAACAGACTTAGAAACAAAATAAAGATTGAAGATAAAAGCAAGAGGTCGAGAGATAAAACTGATAACAGCTTTAACCACAATCACTTCCACAGCTAGCAGTATTTTTCAGCTCCTTGCCGATTTTATCAACTTCATAAAAGTTAGTTGGAACGAGAAAGAAGGAAGAGCTGTTATGGTTTAGCAGGTAATCAATAAAAAAGACAGTTTGTAGAAAGAATATTATTTGCTAGAGAGGAACCAATGTTGGTAAAATAAGAATTGAAAGAATCAGAAATATCAGCAAAGCTTGAAATTGTCCGTTCTCCATCAGTGAACTCATCGGGGCAGTCGTCCTTCTGTTTCTTTCCAAAAATGTTATTAATTACACGCCATGTATTCTTCATACTCGTTTTATTGGAATCTAATTTATGGGTGTAGTAGTTCTTCTTGGCAGACCGGATGATTGTTGTGAGTTGGTTGCGATAATTCTTGTAGTTATGCTCATTTGCTGGGGTTGGGGTTACGCAGAAACCGTTTGTAGAGCCTGTTTTTATAATTACAAGAATTAATAATAGAGTTGGAGATCCAGGGTTGATTTCTCTTTGATTTGCCGGTGGTTTTCACTTTAAGTGGAAAATGGAAGTTAGATACCATTAAAGATAGACAGAAAAGTGGTATAAGCAGAGTCAGCAAGTTCACATTGATAAACTTCGCTCCAATCCGTAAATTGAATATCTGTAATAACTAATGAAGGAGCGAAGAGAGTTGTTATTGATGTCACCAGTGACATACGACTTGTGACCATCACGTGGGTTGCTCAAGCAAAAGGGAGTAACCTGAAAAAGAGGCAAATGGTCAGTTATGTCTGCATAGATTATACCTGCGGATATATCACAATCATTGTTAGTAAATATATTATCAATTAGTGTGGCACTGTGAGGGGTGATGCGGGTGGGTTTGTCTATAAGAGGACGGAACCCATATGAAGAGAGAATGTTGACAAAATCGTCCGTGGGCTGATGATCAGAACAATTAAGTAAATTCAGGTTGAAATCTCCCATTATGTAACAAAGCTTCTTCTCCTTAGAGACTGTATCAAGACAGGAATCAAAAGATACATGGAATCTGTCAAGGGAAGTACCTGGAGCTCTGTAGACATTTCCGATGATTAAATTACATGTATGCTCCCTTTTAACTTAAATAGGAACACACTCATAATCATCAGAAGAAGGCATGAGGTCGTCCCGAATGGTATACTTAAGAATCGCTCACAAACATGGCAGCTCCTCCCCAAGCTTATTAGAACGAGAGGAATGGATAAGTTTATGGTTCTCCATATGAACAAATGGGGGAGGAGAGCCTTTAAACCATGTCTCTGTGAAGCCATCAATAGAAAAGGAGTGGTTAAGGGAACACAGGTAATTCTGAACATCGTGGAAATGTCTACAGAGACTTCTAGCGTTCATGTAGAAAATAGAGAAGTTACCATTGAGAGGAAAATTCAAATTATTAAAATCAGTGGATTCAGAATAACTACAGGTACCACTGGCATAAATAGCATCGACAAGAGTGTTTTCATCAATCATCATACCAGAAAAAAAATAATATAAACAAATCAATCAAGTATGTAGGCTACAGAGACTTACAAACAAAGACAAAAACTGAATCAAAAGTAAATGTATAACCATAAATAATAAATAAAAAATAAAAATCAAGTAAAGCAAGATAATATACAGACGTGCGTGTAAAGCTCAAAATTCAAAGCGATAACACTTAAGCAAAACAGCTAAGCAAAATAAACAAAAATAATAATAATAATACAAAGAATCAAACAGCAGAAGCTAACAATGAACACCCAAATCAAGAAAAGTCAAATTATACACATGGTCAAAGGCTTACATCAAACAAAAATAACAGTGAGAACAGAGCAATGTAAACAATAGCATTAAAAGCAAATAGAAGTTCATGTTCATGATAAATATGAGGTACCAAACAAACAACAAAAATTAACATAATAAAAGGAAACGAAATTCAAGATGCGACAAAATAAACAAAATGAAGAACAAATAGATATAATGAAGACAGACTTTCCCAAAACTAAAGAATTCATGGCGCTGATGATGAAATGTGTAGTGGGCACGGTAAATTACTCACGGCAGAAAGCAGCTACAGCTCCCGCATGGTCCCGCCACTTACCAGCCACGAAGCGGTACTTGGTCCCTTCCTTGTAGGCCTTGACCACTTGCGTTGACCATGCATCGACGCTTCTCGAAGAGATCTTAGTGAGTAAGGTCTTCAACACAGAAGAATGGGACATCTGCAAGGGCTTGCCGCTGCTGTCGAAGGATTTGTATTTTATCCTGGTAGCAGTTTAATTTAGCAAGAAGATGTTGAGGTCTACCTGGAACCTTCGGCCCGTCACGGTGAGCTCGCTCTAACCTCACATCATGCATGCCGAATTGTTCCTCCAGCAGCTTCTTAGTGATGTTTAGACAGTCTTCCTTCTTGTCTTGAGGAAGGCCAATAAATCGGACATTATTCCGTCTGCTGAACCTCTCCAACTTATTCAGCTTCTCGCCATGTTTCACAAATTGTTCCTCAGCTTTGGCCATTTGTGCTGTCAGCTTTTCCAACTCCCGAACCTTCACTTCGAGTTCATTGATGCGTGCACTTTCGAATTCAATGGAAGTGTTTATTCTTTCTTCAAGTTGGTCAATGCGTTTGTGGATGTTCGACTGACTCGCCCGGATTTCTGTGAGAGCTTCGCGGACAAAACACTGGAATTCTTGGTCGCACGCCGTTGCTTCATCACGGTCGATTGACTCCGGGCTGCTTGGAGTAAGCGGCTGTGGAGACAGTGCTGGAGGTGTATAGTCAGGAGATTTTGTCACTTTCTTGCGTCCTGCCGGCATGATCTTAGCCTTGATTATCTCGAAACTGATCTAGGTTCCTCTAGACTCAATGTATGACAGGTTGGAGTCAGTAAGTTGTAGTTTAGAAGGTCGGAAGTTGGAAGTAATATGATTATTTTAGGAGCTTGAAGAACGCACGTCTGGTCTGGTCAGTCGTCCACGGGCGTAGTGGCAAAGTTTGTTATAACTTGGCACGGCGCTTGGGAGCATGCAAACAGTATTGAAATATACAACTGGTCATGTTGATGCTGTGGTCCTTGCCTTCCAACTCGCTACCGAGTTGGGTTTGACCTTCCGGTGACCCCGGAAGGAAAGGCCAAATCAATCGGATACAACCAAAATATAGACCAATATTAGATCTAACTGATCCCCAAATATGAAAACCTTGTGAATCGTACTTTATGAGATATGACGTTTCAAAAACTCAGTCCAATTCAATTCACAAACTTCTATTTTATTTATATATATCTGAAAATGTCATGTGTTGTCATCGGTACAAGTTGAATTCATAGGAAACCACTCTGCTGTTTTCACAAAGCATTCATTCATAAAGTCATGAGGCCACTCCAAGCACTTGCCAAGCACTTGCCAACCAGACAGGATTTTTCCCCACGCCCACTAGCAACTTCCTCACTATTTCACAAGACACCCCATTTATAAATCCAAAACAAATTCTGCCAGAGAGTACTTTGTGGATCAGCTTGTCATAAACACAAGCCAGCGAAAGCCAGTGATAAAATCTTGCAGTCCAGCTTACATTACAAATTAATACCTCAGCTCCCTCCCCCCCCCCCCTCCCCCCTCCCCCCTCCCCCCCCCCCCCTCCCAAAAAAATATGTCAACTCTCTGCCAACAAAATCCATTATAACTCCTGGAAACACAATCACTCCTACACCCCTGCTGCCACATCGGGTGAGCTGTATAAACACATCGCGGCTGGAGTAACTGATAACTGGATAAGTTGTAAACCCACGCTGGAAAGGCACTAATAACTAAAAAAGACACAATAGACTGCGGGTTTATACAGTATGTCCCAAAAAATGTGTCACTCAAACTATTTCAAAAATTACTAAAAAACTTTAAGGTAAATTTTGAAAATGTTTGATTGTGCAGATACTCCATATCCTGGGCCAAATTCCCTATGAGTTTCATTTAATTTCAGTCACGCATCACTGTACAGTGGTCAATTGATCAAGTTTCCTTGCCTTAATGAATTTCAGTGCTGTGTTATGTAAGCTGTGTAAAATCCTGCATGTTGTGAAAAGGGCAGCGGTTGGGATTGGAATAATTTGCCTGGCTATCAGTCCTCATGGCAAGACCTCAGTTTTTAATAATGCTCAAGGGCAAATGATTCCAATCCCAAACCATTTCAGCCTTTTTTTCACAACATCCAGGATTTTACATAGCTTACTAACACAGCACTGAAATTGATTAAGACAAGGAACTTGGTCACAGTGTCCAAAAATGTTGTGATCAATTGACCGTTGTGCAGTGATGCATGCAGGCGCGGATCCGGGGGGGGGGGGGGTTTGGGGGTCGAACAACCACCCCCCCCCCCCCCCCCCCACCTTTTAGGGGGCCTACGCCTTGCAAATACAGGTCTTATTTTGCCTATGAGTGAGAACAAAACAGAGGTTAAATGGCGCCACCAACGGTGAGAAAGTGAGGAATCGTGCCCAGGATTGGATTGAAGTACAGCCGGGACGTATTTTGCTTGCCCTTGTTCAAGAATGGGTCGTCTATACATGCACACATGGTGTAAATCTAATTTTGAATAAAACAAATTATGGTAAAGGTAATGCCCCGCCCCCTTTTTGTGCATGTTGTATAGGGATTGCAAATGGGTGTGGCTAGATTTGTGGAGCGAATTTGTGGATCAGGGTCAGTGTGGTCACAATAGATAAGAAGATTACAGGATGTACTGTATAGGGATTATGTATGAGGTTGTTTATGGTTGTCGTTTAGATGAAGGTCAACACGTAAGGCACGTAATTATGTGGTATCGATGGGCATGAGGACTATGCCTTTATTAAGTTTTGATCACCCTATTGTAGTTTAGGTCTGTATACTGTATAGTGTAAATGACTACTTTATAGTTCATCGATGGGTTCGGGTCAAGGAATTAAAATGGTGGCTAGCCTGTCTGTTTTCCTCGTGTTCGGGACAAACATGTCATTTTTCTTTGGGGAGTTTGGTCAGTACTTGGAGACTCTGTGTTGGGACCGCTTGCAATGATAGCGTGAAGTCAGCTCGTTCATACTGCAGACAGGGCGTCACACCATGGAGGAAGGAATACACGGAGTCTATTGTGATAACCGTCACAATTCCATATTGCAATAAAACGCAAATAAATTTAATATTTGTTCATGTGTTTTCACTCATTTATTAATATATTTATGTATGTGCAAACTCTGCCCATTTATTGAGGATTCCCTTAATCGTCATTTCTATGTTTTTCTTTAACATAGACGAACATTATGACAGGTAGTAAATTTACATAACACGTTTGGGAAACATTCACCGGTTCAGGCCCCGCTCTTTCAAACCTTAGAGGAATCGTAGAGTATCATATAAGTTTATTTTTTTACTTATAGATACGTCCAAAGGCAGGGGACAAAGTGTAAATGTTTCAGTCGATTTTCAGCTAATTGATTCTTCTATGCATGCGGTGACTTAATCGGTCACATCGTTTCGGTAGCAAACCTTCTCCCATGGGGTAGGCCAATATTATGGTCGACCGCTATATGTACACACTTTATGTAAACAACATTGCGTAAGAGCTACCGGCTAAAGTAATCTCTTTATTTGTTATTCTGACGTCACGAGACCATACGGTAAAAATGGAAGGGATATAACACTCGTATAAACACGTTTTCGGACTACGTTCTGATAGGCAAAGATTGTCGCTCCTAATTACTTCTTTTATCGTACTAAGAAGTACAAAGTTAGCCATGTAACGGGTTTCAAAAGAAAGCGTAAAAAATGTTCACGTAACAATTTAAAAACGTAAAATTGGAAATAAAGTAATTTACCAAAAAGCAAAAACAAAAAAACAAAAAAAACATTAAAAGTAAGTTTGTAAAATATACGCTAATGTGAATAGCGTTTAGCATAAAGAAGTAAAACTATAAAATTACAATAGTCTTTCTAAAACTATTAGTCTTTAATCATCACTGTCTTCCTTGCTATTCAAGTTCCTCTTCATCTTGTTGGAACAGCCCGTCAAAATTTGGCCTGGTGTTTAGGCATTACTCTGTTCAGGGCTTTGTTTACTTCCAGACCCTTATTTACTTTTTCTTCGAGATCTTCCACAATATCTTGATGAGTTCCACTATCTTTCAGATGTAGGCAGCTTAACAAAAAATCCTTGGAGCTGTTGAAAAAGATTAGCTTAACTGTCCAAAGGGTTTTTCTATTGGCTTTTTCTTTGGCTTGATCTTCACCCATACCACAGTTGACATACTTTTCATATTTTTCACTCCACATCTCTTCAGTGGCTTCTTTGGCCTCTTCCAACCAGTCTAGATAGGTGGCATTGTCTTCCAATTCAGAACTAGACTCATCTTCATCCGATTCATCATCTTCTACCTCCGTTTCGGATTCCGAATCATTTTCCTCGAAATCTTCGTCTTCATCCGGCGTAGATTTAGTTTCATAGTTTCTATTTCTGAATCTTCAAATCTACGCTTTTTAAGATCGGGTTCAGAATTATACACGTCACAATTTTAAGATTGAATAGCTTCAATTTCAAGATCATCGTCAACTTGATTCATTGAAGATTCCTCTTCAGCATCATGTACATTTTCTGCATGCCTGCGTAGGTTATATCTCCGTCCAAAGCTTTTGTTACACTGATGACAAGCATGGGGTCTGACTGCAGAAATACCATTCATGTTGAATCTTTGAAGGTTAATCTCCAATGACAAGAAACGGATGAAATCGTTTAATTTTTGCTCATACCTCTGATATTTGTGACCACTTGCTAATTTTACTCATTTCGCTGCTCATTTGCTCATTCTTGCTCTTTTTGTTGCTCATTTGCTCATTACTTGTTCTTTTTGTTGCTCATTTGCTCATTTCTTGCTCTTTGTATTGCTCATTAATTTTTACTAATTTCTTGCTCTTTTTATTGCTCATTTGCTCTTTTCTTGCTCTTTTCGCTGCTCATTTGCTCTTTTCTTGCTCTATTTGTTGCTCATTTGCAAATTTCTTGCTCTTTTTATGGCTGATTTTACTCATTTCGCTGCTCATTTGCTATTTTCGCTGCTCATTTGCTATTTTCGCTGCTCGTTTGCTCATTTCTTGCTCTTTTGGTTGCTCTTTTGCCCATTTCTTGCTCTTTGTTGCTCATTTCTTGCTCTTTTCGCTGCTCATTTGCTCTTTTCTTGCTCTTTTCGCTGCTCATTTGCTCTTTTCTTGCTCTATTTGTTGCTCATTTGCTCATTTCTTGCTCTTTTTATGGCTTATTTTACTAATTTCGCTGCTCATTTGCTATTTTCGCTGCTCATTTGCTATTTTCGCTGCTCGTTTGCTCATTTCTTGCTCTTTTTGTTGCTCTTTTGCCCATTTCTTGCTCTTTGTTGCTCATTTCTTGCTCTTTTCGCTGCTCATTTGCTATTTTCGCTGCTCATTTGCTCATTTCTTGCTCTTTTGGTTGCTCTTTTGCCCATTTCTTGCTCTTTGTTGCTCATTTCTTGCTCTTTTCGCTGCTCATTTGCTCTTTTCTTGCTCTTTTCGCTGCTCATTTGCTCTTTTCTTGCTCTATTTGTTGCTCATTTGCTCATTTCTTGCTCTTTTTATGGCTTATTTTACTAATTTCGCTGCTCATTTGCTATTTTCGCTGCTCATTTGCTATTTTCGCTGCTCGTTTGCTCATTTCTTGCTCTTTTTGTTGCTCTTTTGCCCATTTCTTGCTCTTTGTTGCTCTTTTCGCTGCTCATTTGCTCTTTTCTTGCTCTTTTTGTTGTTTTTTTTGCTCTTTTTGTTGTTTTTTTTGCCATAATTTCTTGCTCTTTTTGTTACTCATTTGCTATTTTCGCTGCTCATTTGCTCATTTATTGTTCTTTTTGTTGCTCTTTTGCCCATGTCTTGCTCTTTTTGTTGCTCTTTGTGCTCATTTCGTGCTCTTTTGGTTTCTCATTTTACTTATTTGTACCTGCTCATTTCTTGATCAAAACGAGCAAGAAATGAGCGAATGAGAAGCGAAATGAGTAAAATGAGCAATAAAAAGAGCAAGAAATTAGCACAAAGAGCAACAAAAAGAGCAAATGAGCAGCGAAAATAGCAAGAAAAATGAGCAACAAAAAGAGCAAAGAATCAGCAAAAGAGCAACAAAAAGAGAAAGATTAGTTTTTAATTTGTACATTTTTTTATTTTTTTTTTTTGCTTTTTGGTAAATTACTTTATTTCCAATTTTACGTTTTTAAATTTTTACGTGAACATTTTGTACGCTATATTTTGAAACCCGTTACATGGCTAACTTTGTACCAGCCCAACTTTACAAGAACCCGAGAGAATCATATCATGGTTGATGGAATCAAGCTGTTCCGGAATTCACTACCTCGGAAGCACGATATCAAGTGATGGACGCATTGATGCTGAAATTTGCTATTTTCGCTGCTCATTTGCTCATTTCTTGCTCTTTTGGTTGCTCTTTTGCCCATTTCTTGCATAAGAGGATGGCCAAGGCTAGCGCATCTTTCGGTCGACTACGCCAGAGACTCTGGAACAACCACCATAAGTCCACGCGGGTTAAAGGCAAGATCTTCCGCGCAATCGTGCTATCCACCCTACTTTACGGAGCCGAGACCTGGACAATGTACATACGACAGGTGAAAAAGCTAGGAAGGACAAAGTGACAAACAAGGAAATACTTGATCGGACAGGGCTGCCCTCTATGGAAGATCTTCTGATCAAAAAGAATCTCCGGTGGACTGGACACCTCATGAGGATGTCATCAGACAGGCTCCCAAAACAGATCCTCTACTCTCAACTGCGTTCAGGTCACAGAAAGAGAGGACGCCCTCGTCTCAGATTCAAGGATACCATCAAGAGAAACCTGAAGCTGAGAGACATCAAGACCGACTCATGGACATCACTCTCACAGCAGAGAGCTGAATGGAGAGCGGCGGTCAAGTAATGAAAGCAGTCTTTGTCGCATCGCGACCGACAGCATGATGATGAGACTGCGCTGGGTCGGTATTATATCCCTCCAGTACAAGCGCACTTGCCCGTCGGCATTTCAAAGCCTTTCTCACGGTTTAAAAAATCGCGTTTCCGCACGCGGAAACGGGCACCTAACTGCACCATTCGCTTTTCGCAATTCACGTACCCATGGAAACCCAACTCGGAAACCACTGTCCAGTTTCCACCGTTTCCTGTTCTGTCGTAAAGCGTGGAAATCCAATGACATGCTCAATGTCATATAGGTTGAATAAGCAGTATTTTCAGCCGTAATGAATTGCGCCAAATTGTACCAGTTTCAAAAATATTATTTCAAATGTTTCCCGCTGTGTATTTCTTCCCTGATTAATTGAATTATTTCATCCTTAGTCACCCGGTTCCCCCAATATCCTTTCCTCCAACGAATCCCACCCCCACCCTACACACACACAGTTACTCAACAAATACTTTAGACACATTTTAAAGACAAAAATCAATAACGGCTTTCTGTCTGAAGGAGCTGAAATGTGTATTCTCAACCTCGTGTTTTACATCATTATCAGAAGTCAGACTATCGCGGTCTTTCAACATAAAAAGAACTCTCATGTTTTTCAGTAAAAGGCACCAAGCTAATTGAACTTCACGTGCTACATAATTATGCATTTAAAGATACGCCAATTGGATGTACATTGTTTCAATATCCCCCCTGTTAGCATGGGCGTCAATCCTGGGTGGGGGGACATGTCCCCCCCCCCCCCCACGTTTTGAAGGGTGGGGGACACAATATCAAATGTCCCCCCCATGTTTTTCAACTCGTGTAGGATCTCATATATATATGGCCCTATATGTACTGTAAAAGAGCGCACTCTGTCGGTTCCCTAGGGACAGTGAATAGCATGGTGCCTTGTGTATAAAGAAAACAGGTCAACTACAACGTTTGCGATTAGGGGACGCGACTTGTTGCTTTTACTGCTCACGCACGTGTAGCGAAGTATATTGTTCCTCAAAACTCCAGAGAATATCAACCTTTTTAGTTGAAATTTTGCTAGATTAAGAATGCCTCGTGAGGTTAGAAAACACTGTTGTGTTTGCAAAACAGGAGTAAGTTGTAGATTTTATCCATCTAGTGTTTATAAGGACGATATCAAACCTTGTTTTTTGCTTCAAGATGAGCGTGAAGGTGATCTGTGCACATCGTATAAAACTTGCATTGTTCAGTTTCGGGTTGACAAATCAGTAACTTTCGCGCAACGCGTGGATAGCAAGGGTCAGTTTGGTGCAATTCATAAACGTAAAATCGGGGGAAAACATGAAAGAAAACTAAAAGAGCAAGTGGAAAAACACGCAGAGGAAGCACCCTCAAGTGAAGTTGAAGAATTAAACGGGAAAATAGAAACTCTTGAAGCAGAAAACATGAAACTCAGTCTCAGAGAATTCGAGGAAAATGTAAAACAATATCTAGGAGTTGATATGACATGTCAAGCACATCAACTTAAGACTTCTGCACTACAGCATATTGCAGCTACCTCAGGGACGGGGGATAAAGATATCGTAAAGAGTCAGGGCAAACATGGGCGTCCAAAGGTTTTTGTTAGGGTTCCTGTTGCTGAGGTGGGAAGTTCTACTTGTGCAAGAGAGAGTCTCTGTATAAGGAGTCAAATAATTGAAAAGGTAGAAAAGATTATATATGGTAGTCTGTTTCCTTCTACTTCAACTGCGAGCGCTGGTTCACAGTCAAGCTCTGGTAGGACTACTCCCTTAGCGGCAGGAACACGTCCCTCAACCCCAGCACCAGCTCCTTTGGATGATGTTGCTGCTCAGCGCGCTTGCAATATAAAGAGAAAAAAGAGGAGTATGCAGCAGCATCCCAAGCAGCAGGCTTAAAATTTTGCACTCAGTTCTCAAGGGAAACAATAAATGGGTTGCGTAGCCTCATGCCAGACACCATGTGGGTTTTTCTTTTTAAACAAACCTAGAAAAAGAAACAGGGCAAAAGTTGTTGGGAACGCGACAAGCAATGAGATCTTCAACCGAAATTCCTGACAAGTATGAGTTTGGTTCGTTCAAAGGGAGCTGGGGGAGCACTGTTCACTTCAGCCGAGTTACGGATGTTGGAAATCTGATAAAACGCGTTGTCACAGAGTCTGTTGAAACAAACATGATGGTAAAAAGCTTTGATGGTACATTGTGGTTGCATGTTTCCAGGGACAAGGGTGGTAAAAGTACAAAATTTGTCATCCAATTTCTGAATGTCAAGGACAGTCACTCTGTCAAATCGCTCAACTTGTTGGGAATATTCGAAGGTGGAAAGGACGATAGGTTCAACATTGAAGCAGCATTCACGCCTGTTTTTGAGGAACTTCTGGAGATCACTGGGGACATCTCAAAGCTGCAGCTCCCAAAACCAGAAATTCATGACAACCTGTCCTGTTCACAGATGAAATGGTTCAGGCAGGGGTGGATGAGAAATTAGATTTCACTCCTCTGGAAAAAATTGATCACAGTAACAAGTTCATCAGCCCTGATTGCAGTTACTGCCAGCAAGCTTCATCTTCATTTTTGGTAGAGCAAGATCAGTCTATACTTCCAAAATGGAAGGCACTATAATTTACACAAAGTGTAAGCTGACATGGGGTGGTGACTGGGAATGGATAGCAAAAGTACTTGGGTTGACAGGTCATAATGGTTTTCATTTTGCCCCCACTGTCTTGCCACACTAAATGACCTTCAACGCGGTAAGCCTCATGCCTTACATGTCATTGAGGAATAAAAAAATGAGGATGAAGATGATGGTGTACCTGCATACAGTCAGAAAAGAGACCTGGCAACCTGTCATGCGAAGGCCCAAGATTTCATTGCAAGAGGTGCAAAAATGGAACAGGCTAAGCATTTTGACAACTGTATTCAACTTCCACTTATAGGCACCAAGGATCCGGTCATTGAGCATGTGTCAGTCAGTCCATTGCATATAGGTTTAGGGCTGGGGTTGCAGATGTTTGAGATTGTCGAGAAAAATGCACAACAATTAGACAAGCAAATCCTCATAAATAATGGGATGCATAATGTTGTAGATGATTTGTATGCGCGCGTTGCAGATTTGGCTAAGGAACAAAACGAGTTGCCTAATTCCAAGAGAGAACGTGAAGATGACCTTAGGGCTAAGCATGACCAGGTTGCTCAGGTACAGTCAGATAATCCGAATCATTTTCCAAAACGGATCATAAATTAACAGTCTACAAGCTAGGAATTCTAGAAAGCAGGTTCAGCAGCTGAATAGTCAAATCAAGGGAATTGAAAAAACTTTTCGAGGCATTGACAAAGAGATTAGCAGCAATGAAAACGTACAGGCTGAGGTTAGAGATGAAATTCAGAGGGTTCCAGAGCCATTTATGAATAGGTTTAGCACAGCCTTAGAAGAATTTGGCATTAGGGCGGATCATTAATTGGGGCTGATGTACACAAGATGTTGACAGGTACTAACTACAAGCAGTTTTCTGAATTTTTCTTCCTTTCAGTCTCAACACACCTACTATGGGCTCCAAACATTTGGGTCAGAAGAATTGTCTGAGAAAATCAGTGCAATGTTTGACAAATTTAAATCCTGTTATGACTTGTACACTGTAAATAGATTGCTGTGTAAGCATGAAGTCGAGTTGCTGGCCTTGCGGTGTTCCGAGTTTGGTTGCTGGTTCCCAATCAACTTTCCAACAGAAAACCTCAAACGAAAATTCCATCTTCTCACAGTTGAAGTCCCAAGGCAGGCTAGGACATTAGGAACTGTTGGCATGAAGTCTGAGCAGGCCACAGAGAGCATTCATGCATATGCGAATAAGTTAGAGCGTATGTTCGTCAGTGTGCGCGAGCCTGCTAAGCGACAAAAACGTGTGCTCAGACAACATGCCATGTACAGCTCCCCTCAGTTGCGACATCTCAAATTGTAGAACTAAGAACAGGATCTTGACTTTCAAGTTTAATTAGGAAGGGTTAAACTTCCAGTGCAGGCCAGATTTCAATTAAAAATAAATAATTGCAGGATCTTAACTTTCAGGCTCAGGCAGGGTGTTTAGTTTCAGGTTTCAGTGTAAGCATAAGCCAGATTGTTTATAGTGACAGTTGGTCTAGAGCACTGAATTGGGTTCATGACAAGTCTTGGGGTATCCAGTTGTCATTAAACACCCAATGAAGTAATCCAAATTATTTATTTTTTGTAACCACATGTTATTGCAAGGATGATTTAGCTCTAACACCCTAGGGTGCATGCAAAATATACTACTGAAAAAAATTTAAGGAACAGACATTTGCATTTGAAGGTTTTCAACCAGATGTGTACCGGTACATCATTGATTTTACTTATTGTACACTGCTGCAATCTTTTTGTTATGCATCATAAAATGCGAGATGATGCAATTGTCATGTGCTATAAATTTCAGTTGACAGAAGGGTAAACAAATACTAATAAATCAGTCTGTTCCTTTCATTTTTTGAGTAGTATAGTATTGAATTTGTTGGATTTAGCAGGGATAGGGTTTGTTATTTTATTTGATTACATGTAGAATTACTTTAGTTTCCAGTTATTGGTAGCTGCCTACGTCACGTCGCGAGTGGGACAAGTGTATACCACTGCCATAATTGCATAGGCCGTTTGAATCCAACATTTTCTTTAGCAAACTGTAAACTTGAATTTAGTAAATGCTAACAGGTTGCATGGAAATTATTCTTATTTTTTTGAAATTCAAGGTTCATTACAAAATCAGAGATCATCACCATTTGTGTGGGTTTTGTAAAGGTTAAATAATTTGTTTCTCTAATAATTTGCCATTCACCCAAAGAAATTGTGGGGGGGGGGGAATATTTTACACTGAACTTGTTAAGAGTCAAGTTCAATTTTTTGACACATACAAATTGAAATTGCAATGGTAAACAAAATTGTAACTTTCTTGAAAAAGAAGGGTTCATCACAAAAAGCATGTCAGCATAATTATAGTTGCTCTTTCTTTAATTGATTTCTTTTTCATTTACACAAAAAGGTCTTGAAAACTTATGCGATACAGCGATAGGCTACTTGGGTAATCGAGTTATGAAAGTCAATGGTATTGCAGTCTGGTCAAGTGGATACATGATGATTCACAAGGATCTCTTCTCATGGGTGGGTCAGATCTTCAATTCAATTGCTGTGTTTAAAGACATGGTTGTGATAAGAGGATCCATGATAGCATCTACCCAGAGATCAATATATTATATCTGAGTCCACGTCAAAACCACTGCAACATGAAAACAGTGGCATAACTTGGGTTGAACCTTGGGCCAACGATGTAATTGTTTTTATTCAAGATTTTAAATGGGGGAGAGTAAGAGGCACATGTCCCCCATGCATGCCCATATAGTTACGCCACTGTATGAAGCGCATATTGTACTTCCAACATTAGCCGCAATTTTTTGTCTAGTGCCAATTCTTCATCAAGTAATCAGACAGCATGTGACTGGGAGTCTTTCTTAAGCATCCCCCAACGGCGGTCATCCATGTGGTACTTTAAAAAAAATCAAGCACACACAACCCCGCCCCCCGGTGTCCCCACTCACAATTGTGCAAATGCAGAAAATAATAGCATAATCAAGAAAAATAGCTGAGCACCCCCTACTGTAACATCCCCCCCCCCCACACACACACACTCATGGAGAGAGCCCTGGCTACGCTGCTGGTAACGAGACGACTTAGGGCCAGAAGCCTTTCTTCGGCACTGTTTGATGGTGATCACCGCTGTTTAATCAGAAAAGAGTACTACTTCTCTTTGATGGCAAGCTGTGCAGTCTGCTTCATTTTTTCAACAGTGAACAGGAATGGTAAAGAAATCAGAATTGGGGGTCATTTATTAGTTATTTGAAAAACAAAAATAAAGAAGTTTTCTTCTTACTTGGATTTCAAGTACTATGCATATATTGTGGAAGCCTATGTAATCAGGATCTATGGGTGGGTGAAGGGATTAATTAATCCAGGGGTGGATCTAGTTGGAGCCGAAAAGGGGAGAAAACTCGGGGGAGGGGACTTAACAACATACACACCACTTTTGTCTGCATAATATTTAACCTGCTTCCATGAGTTCCATCAAATAGGTAATTTATGCAGAAAAAATAGCATGTCTGCCCCATGCATGCCCTCTTCCATAGCCACACAGCTTACCCCCCCCCCCCCCCCCCCGAGTGGACATCCAGGAGTGTAACAAAGGGGGGCTTCTCGACTGACCGACTTTTGTGTGCGGAAACCACAGCGATATCAGACTGCAAATCAACGAAATTGAATGCATATGGTGTAACCTTTTTCAGCTAGCCACGGCGTACGTGTTATTTTTTTCTCCCCACTCGCAAAAGCACTATACAGCACTATAATCACTATATAAGTTAAAAAGTCGTATCCTCATTGAGTGATCCCCACAATGTCGCTTCCCAGGTTGTATCGTAAAATTGGGTGTAATCCCTGGCTATACGACATTCTGGGTTTATGACTTCTGACTAGCGCCCACCCGAACAAAGATACTGACAATTTGGGAGACCGCCAACATAGGGCAAGATAGCTCAGTTGGTAGAGCGCCGGTACGGTATTCCGGTCGCAGGTTCGAATCCCGCTCCTGCCAGTTTTCTTTGTTCACTTTCAAAATGTAAAAACAAGTGCAGTGGTTCACACTGAGGTGCAATTATGGCAGACCGATATATTAGGTAATTGCTACGAGTCAATAAGCAAAACAAGTCGAATTACATGTACCTTAAAGAGCAACTAAAACGCCAATTTTGTTTTGACTTTTTGGACTTTTCCGACAGTTTAAATACTCTTTTAACTGGTGGAGATTAGTTTGCAGACGAGAGGGATTTTTCTATTTAAGAAAAAAGGGTTGCTATTCTGAACCATTTATCCTGTTTCGCGAAAGCTCATTATGTATGTTAAATGTATGTACGTGACCCCGTGACGTACACGTGTAGAGTCGGTTGATGCTACAGCCAAACACTATGCATGTACGTACGTGGGGTTAATGCTGCTGGAAGAGTTTTTGTCGACATAACTCCTCCGTTTTCCCGTCTATTTTGTCTAATTTTGATATTATTTCAGTATGAGCATGGTTCTGAGATAATCATTATGCCTCGATCGTGTGTAGTTGGGGGTTGCACGAGGAACAGCGACAAAAACCCTGACCTAACCTTACTGCGATTCCCAGTGCTGAATGGAGTTCAAGGCGACAGTGGGTCCGCTTTGTAGACAATTACAATATCTGATTTTGAGCTGTAGAAATGGTCGAAAATATGTGCAGAACATTTCGCCAAAGACTGTATTGATGATAGTGTTAGTATGAAAACTCAGCTGGGTTTGAAGGCACAATTCCGTTTGAAGGCTGGAGCCATTCCAACTCTAAAGGCACCGAGCATTCCAATCCTGTCCCGGACTCACGCGCACCAGACCACAACGACGTTGCTGGCTCGAGCAGCCAAAGCCCCGGCCGTCTCCCTATCCACGCTCGCTTGACTCAACATGCATTGTACACGCACGGTACCGCATGCGCTGCATGCGATTGAGTCTGGTACCTTATAACAGAAATTGTGTGTATAGTTCTGAGAAGGTGCGTGTCCTTAAGAGGGCTGCATAAGCAAAGTCGCCAGACTAGAGTATAGCATCAGCTCACACACAACTCACCGCGCAGGTCCCAATAAAAGCCGACTGCAAACAAAGGAAAGTATGAATCATAACTAGCTTTTCAGCAAGAATAAGCCTACAACCCCAATTCTAAATGTGTCTCACAAAGATGTCAACACTTTAAAATATGTTTACCATAGTGTTACACCTGAATCATGTGCAAAAAGCACAGCAAGTAATACTTGCCTTAGACAACAAAATACGTACAGACTCTACGTAAAACATTGTCGTATAATACAGTGACGTCATATGTTTCTACACGTATACGTCAATACTCGCGCGATACGGCACGCAGTTGACCTCGGCCTTTTCTGAATCGAGTCAAAGTGGCTCAGAAGGAAAAGGCTCAAAAACATTTTTCTGTATTTTTTAGAATCATGAAACTTGTTACATTAGTTTTGGGGAGGCATAAACTATCAGATAAGAACAAAAAGTCAAAAAACATTGGCGTTTTGGTTGGTCTTTAAAATGTACACAAATACAAACAATTGTGAATGTTCTCGTTAAATATCGTTTTTATGTATTTTCAAAACGGCTTTTCAGCCTCCCCGTTACCTCGCAACACTTTGACTAGCCAATAGAATGAATCCCATTGCATTGAATACATCGATCGAGTTTCCATGATCAGTTTCCGTGTGCAATGCTGGAAACGGGTGCAAAAATTCCTACAAGCAGTTTCCCATGCGACGTCGTCTGCCCTACGTAAACGCTGTAAACTTGGCCTCACGTAAACTGGTACCCGAAACGGGTGAGTGCACTTCCGTCGTATGTTTCCTGGGTCATGAAATTTTGGGAAACGCATCCCTTTCGCACAGTGTCTAATGCATAGGTTTGCGGTCGAGCTTAGCAAGTCTGTGGCATCATGGAAGCATGGTGGCATGTACCTCCAGGAGTGTAACAAAGGGGAGCTTCTCGACGGACTGACTTTTGTGTGCGGAAACCACAGCGATATCAGACTGCAAATCAACGAAATTGAATGCATATGGTGTAACCTTTTTCAGCTAGCCATGGCGTACGTGTTATTTTTTTTCTCCCCACTTGCAAAAGCACTATACAGCACTATAAGCACTATAAGTTAAAAAGTCGTATCCTCATTGAGTGATCCCCACAATGTCGCTTCCCAGGTTGTATCGTAAAATTGGGTGTAATCCCTGGCTATACGACATTCTGGGTTTATGACTTCTGACTAGCGCCCACCCGAACAAAGATACTGACAATTTGGGAGACCGCCAACATAGGGCAAAATAGCTCAGTTGGTAAAGCGCCGGTACGGTATTCCGAAGGTCGCAGGTTCGAATCCCGCTACTGCCAGTTTCTTTGTTCAAATTTACCTAGTCAGTTTCTCTTGTGGATTGTTTGATAAGAAATATATACGTTAGATGGCAAATAGGCTATCTGCTTGCTGAAACACCGAAGTGTTTCCTACCCTCATGGTCTTCCTTACCGCCGTTATTTGCATTCTCATGTACAATGCGCATAATGGATGTCGACGTCGAAAGCAACACCCAATTACACTACTCAAAATAATTAAAGGAACAAGAAAAAAAATTGTCATGGTCTATAATGGGCTACTGTTGGAACAAGATACATTAAAATTATGTGAAAGTCATTCAGGTGTGGTTAATTGATTTCCAAACAATAGTCAACAATATTAAAGTTGAAATCATGCGTGTCTCCTAACACCTGGACACAGGAGTGTCCATTTACCCTATTTAAGGTGCTAATTTTGTGCGCCTGTCCTCACTAGTACCTGTTATCACTTCTTGCAAAAAGATGAAGGTTCTTCCAATTGTTTTGTTAGTTGTCTGTCTTCTGGCACTGAGTAGTGGTGTTCGCCATCATTTAACTGAAGTTGGGGTTGCTAGAGCTGTCCAGCTCCTTGAAGATGGCAATACACAGCGTGAGGTGGCTGTACGTTTTGGCGTGTACGCAAGTGTCATCAACCGTCTGTGGACACGCTTTCGAGAACATGGTCTGTACACGAGGAGCTAGGCCAGATCAGGGCCACAGACGAATGACTACCCTTCCTCGAATGTGTCCTATTCCTCCATGGGAAAACTTCATCCTGGTATACAAGATAATGCTCGTCCACACACTGCAGAGTGTCCATGAACTTTCTGGAGGAGGGAATCAACACCATGCCCTGGCCAGCAAGGTCTATTGACCTAAACCCCATAGAGCATGCATGGAACATGCTTGGCAGACGGGTTGCAGGTCGATAGCAAGCTCCATATACTGTACAGACACTCACAGAGGCTTTGGTTGAAGAGTGGAGGAACATTTCTCAGGACTCCATAAGACTAAGCATAAGACTAAGACTAAGCAGTTAATTCTAAGCATGCCTCGGCGATGTCAGGAGTGCATACAACCACGCGGAGGTATAGTTACTAGCCAATGATTAATTAACTCCGACTTTGTCAAAACGTGGACAGTGCACAGACACTCATGATAACTGTCAGATGTTTATGCCCATCACGTTGTTTTTTCATTCACGTTTTAGTCACGCAAACGGTTACCATATCAATACATTTCACCTTACATTGTTGACTATTGTTTGGAAATCAATTGACCACACCTGAATGACTTCCACATAACTTTAATAGCTCTTGTTCCAAAGGTAGCCCGCACAGACCATGACAAAAACATGTTTTTGTCTTGTTCCTTTAATTATTTTGAGTAGTGTATTATCGATAATCAACTACGGAATCAGCCTGGGCATGATCAGCCAGTCTTCATTTGTCCTGTTATGCAAGCACAATGATTCCCTTTGTATAGATTTTCAGCTTGCCTTGCCTTGCCTAGGCCGTGTTCATCCATTGTCGGATGTAGCCCTCTTCATGTGCTTTCCATGTCCTTCTTTCTTGTGCCTGTGTTGTCCATGTTATACCCATGTAGGATGTGATGTCGTCTCTCCATCTCTTTTTCTGTCTGCCTCGTTTTCTCTTTCCTGTTCGTGGTTGCCACTCTGAAATTCTTCTGGTCCATCTGTTATCTTTCAAACGTGCCACATGTCCAGCCCATCTCCACTTTGCTTCTTTGATTTTTTCAATTATGTCCTTAAGTCCTGTTTTCTTTCTGATATCACTGCATCTTATTTTGTCCCGGATGGATATGTGTAGCATTCTTCTCTCCATTGCCCTTTGTGCTGTTTGTAGTTTGGTTTCTAGGTATTTTGTTGTTGTCCATGTTTCTGCAGCATATGTCATAGTTGGTAGCACGCACTGGTCGTATATTTGCCTTCTCCATGCCATTGATATATTCTTGTCACAGAGAATTTCTTTGTGCCTTCCAAAACTCATCCAACCTGCTTTTATCCTTATCAATACTTCTTCGTGTGTGCAGTCTTTCATCTTTAATATTTGACCAAGGTATTTGTATTCATCAACTCTGTCTATGTCATGATTTTCTACTTTGATGGTGGAATCTGTATTATAGTTCGTCATATATTTTGTTTTCCCCTTATGCATTTTCAGTCCAATTCTTTGGCTCTCCCCGTTTAGGTGATTTAATTGAATTTCCATGTCTTCCACTGAAGAGGTAGTTAAGGCTACGTCATCTGCATAGCGGAGGTCTGTTAGTCTTTCACCGTCTATGTTGATTCCTCTTTCTTCCAGGGGTAGTTTCTTAAAGACTTGTTCCATTGCCGATGTAAACATTTTTGGTGACAAGGTGTCTCCCTGTCTCACTCCCTTATTTATCTTCACGATTTCTGAAACGTCCTTATCCAGATGGATTCTAGCTGTCGCATTTGTGTATATTTCTTCTAGGATGCATATGTATCCTTCATTAATTCCTGTTTTTCGAAGAGCCTTAAATAGATCTTTATGCTCTACCGAATCAAAGGCCTTCTCGTAATCAATAAACCCAAGACATAGGTTTAGCTGATATTCATTTGCCTTTTCAATTAGCTGATTTATTGTATACAGGTGGTCCACTGTTGAATAGCCTCTTCGGAAGCCTGCCTGCTCTCTTGGTTGTTGTCTGTCTAATTCAGTCTTGATCCTGTTTTGAATAATTCTTGTGAATATCTTGTACATGTGGGATAATAAACTTATTGGTCTGTAGTTTTTGATGTCGGCTTTATCCCCTTTTTTGTGAAGAAGAATTATCTTCGCTTCTTTCCATTTTGTTGGTATTCTTTGGTCTTTCATTATTTGATTGTACAGTTTTACCAATTGTATGACTATCACTTTGCCACCTTCTTTAAGTATATCGCTTGTTAGTTCATCTGTTCCCGGTGCCTTGTTCGTTTTCATTTGTTTTAGTGCTTCTTCAACCTCCTGTTGTGTTATATGCGGTATTTCTGAGTTTTCTGGTGATATGATTTGTTCTTCAGTTTGGTCATTCTCTTCTGCTCTTGAGCTATATAGTTCTTGATAAAAATCTGAGCATACTTTTAGAATTTCCTCCCTGTTTGATGTCATTGTTCCCTCACAGTTCCTTAGCTGCTGGATTCTTGTTTTCTTTCTGCTGAGCTTAGAGATTTCTTTTGTTCCCTTTCTTGACTTCAGGATTTCTTGGATTTGTTCTTCCCGTCTTTTTCTACTTCTTTGGCGTCTTATCTTTCTTGTTGTTTTTACTAACTCGGCATACTCAATCTTCTCCCTGTGTGATTTGTTAGTGTTTTCTCTCAGTTTCTTTCGTCTTGTGTCCAGTTTATTTAACTCCTTATCCTTTTCACTCTTCTGGCTGTTGTTTTTGTCTGATGGTGCCATAGTTGCTGCTTCTTCTAGTATTATTTTTGTTATCTCCTCACTTCTGGTATTTATGTCTTCATTCTCTTCTGCTAGTATATCAAACCTATTTTTCAGTCTTATTTGAAATTCCTCCTGTTTTTCTCTTAAGCGTAAGAGGTTCACACTTTTCTTTCTTTTGTTGTTTATGAACTTTAGTCTGGCTAGCTTTTTGTTGATGCTTATAGTTGCTCTTACCATCCTGTGGTCACTAGCAATGTCCACTGTAGTGATAACTTCACAGTTGTCAACAATTCCTCTGTGGTTACTGAGTATAAAGTCGATTTGATTCCTGGTATTTCCGTTTGGGCTTTCCCATGTCCAATATCTGTTGTCTTTTTTCTTGAAGAATGTATTTGATATTATTAGACTCTGTTGAGCTGCGAACTCTAGCATAGTCTCTCCTCTTTTATTTCGTTCTCCTGTTCCAAACTTTCCAATGATGTTTTCCTCTCCAGGTTGTTGTTTTCCGACTTTGGCGTTGAAGTCTCCCATTACTATGGTGTAGCTTGCTTTATGTTCTTCTGTTGCCTTTGTGATGTCTTCATAAAATTGTTCTATTTCGTCATCATCATAGTCACTAGTTGGTGCATACACTTGGATTATGCAGATCTCTTCACTTCCTGTAAGTTGGATCCTAAGTGATACTACTCGATTTGAGTGACTTTTTATTTCAATAATGTGGTCTTTAATTTTAGGGTGAATTAGAAATCCAGTTCCTCTTGCATTCTTATTTATTTCTGTTGCTCCTTTGTTGAATAGCCATGCCCCCCCTTCCAATTCTTCTAATCCTTCTCCCTCTCTCCTTGTCTCTGCTAGACCAATTATGTCCCATTTAAAATCTTTAAGATCATCCATCAGATGTTTAAGTGACTCATTGGTGCGAAGTGTCCTTGTGTTGTATGTGCAACTGTGCAATTTTTCTCCCGTCTTCTTACTCCCGTCAGTCCTGAAGCTTCCACTCTTCTCTTTGGAGCTTCCTTGTGGCTTTGGCTGCAGCACTTCATCATGAGGTCTTGCCTCTGAGTAGGAGTGACTGGGCAGTTGTTTACCATTTTTACGATGGTACCCATTTTGGCCATGGGCTCTACGGCCTTCCTTGACGTTGTCTTTCATAGTTAGTACATGAAGGTTTTTTGCCATATACTGACGCGCTGGCAGGGCGAGTTGTCAGTAGAGGTTTCTGTCGGGGTTACCTCACCCTTAGTCAATTTGCTGTTACTGTTGTTTTGTTGACATCCAGCCTAATTTTATTCTGGGGGCATGGAACCCAGTCGTCTCTCCCACTCAGCCTGCTCGTTAGTGAGCAGTTGTCCGGGGTGCTCCGCTTGGAGGCAGGGACTAGACATTTGCATGGGCAGAGGCAAAACAATATCAGGGTAGGGGCTTATGTTGGATTGCCCTCCTCTTCACCTTTCAGTTAGGTACCCGCACGGCCAAGGACCAGCTGTTATGCATATCCCATGCCATTTCACACCCCTGTAAAAAACATTATTTATTTTCCTCCTAAGGAAACGGTACTAGTAGCCTTAAACGGATAAGGGGTTTTGGGTGTGTGTTTTTAGGGGTGGGTGGGACGAAATTTATAGTTTGTTATCAAGCATTAAATAGCATTCATTTAAACCTCACAATTATAGAATAAAACAAAATGTTTAAAGTGTACTATACACAACTTTAAAAAGATCATTTGCCCCGAAACTCAAACCAAACAGTTTATATAATTAAAAGGAAAAATAAACAAAAATACAACTGATAACACAAATAGAAGACATGGAAAGCACTGCAGTATTACTATGATTATTTGTAAATGCTTTGCTATTCGTTTTGTTTTAAATAACAAAGCTGAAGAAATGAATGTGGTCCAAAATCTTTGGAGATCTTTTGTGGTAATCACCAAAATATCTGTGGGACCGTTGCAAATATATCATGTACACCCAATTTGCATTCAACAACACTTCCCGAAAACGACAAACAAGCATAGAATGAAAGGGGAAACCTTTGATCTAGAAGAACGCGTGTGAAGGCCGTTTCCGACAAAGGTTTATACGCTTGCCAAAAAGGTTAGGCAACATTTTAAATAAAATCATGTTTCCCCCCTCCAAAAAAATAGAAGGAATCAGGAGCCACCTGTTACATCTATTTTAGATCCTCCCAGTAGTTTCCACGATCGAGGACCTTTTTCTTCAAGATGGCTTTGGCGAGTGTAGTCCACAAAATCGGTACAAAATAGGCAGCTAATTTACTGGGGAAATTTTCTCTATTGTTGTTTTTGGGGGAGGAAACTGGGGACACTAAACCCGTTATTTATTTTACATTAATTTTGGCGAAATATATGTATTATAAATGTAAATATACCACCCCTGGCTGCAACAACAAGAACAAGTTGGACAAGTAAGTTGGCCCTCAGACAATAGGTAATCATAATTATTAGAAACTTTTAACAATGCTTCTCAGTTACTCCTGCCAAATGTCTCCTCGATTGTATACATTTTCTGCATCCCAGATTGGTCCCCAGGGAACTACCGTAGCATCTGTATGTGCGTTTCTAGAATTTCGACCATTTCATCCACAGCTCAAAGACCGTTTGTACATCTTTCATCGATAGAGCTGGTGTTGTATCGAAGCCAATGAACAGGGGCCAATTTCATAGAGCTGCTTTAAGCAAAACAATTGCTTCAGCACAAAAACATTGCGTAGTAAAATCAAGTTACCAGCTAAAACCTCATATGTCAAGCTAAGCAAACAACAACTAAATACTGGTCACAAGCAATGTGGGTGATTCCAGAAATGTGGGGGCCAATGACTTTTGGTGTCCCTCTTTACATTGTGATAAATGTTTCCCTATTTTACCAACAGTGAAATATATATATACAAATGATTTTAGTTGCTCAAATTATAGTACTTGTACCTAAATATCTGGTAGCAAAGGATGAAACATCTGACTAATTTCCTGACAGTATGGTGTCCTAAATAGTTCACAGTTTCACGTGTAAAAGGGACACCAAAGCTGCGACATTTAAAAAAAACTGCCATGACTGCTGTTAAAATGCATTGTTTGGTTCTCAAATACTACCATGTGGACAGTCTATGAAAAATTGCCCTTCATTATGTTAAAGCATGTTAATACTGCTTTGGAATGGCACCATATTTAAATGATTTAATAATTAGTTGACCGAGATTGACAGTGTGTTAGCTTAAATGTTTCACGTGTAAACAAGACCCACTTTGTTTGTGTCCCTTTTACACGTGAAATTTGTGTAATATTTCTGAGAAATAAAAAGATAATTGGGTTCCCTGGCAAATCCAGATCTATCACCATTAATTACATGTCCCACTTGATAAGTGTGAAATCATAACAAAGATTGCATGCTTGAAAATATCTATTTTTTGGGCCATTTACTAGGTTTCACGTGTAAATGGGACAAATGGTGTCCCCATACGCAATTATGCACCGAATTGTTATTTTCAGTGTAATCAAGTTATTTTCACAATAAACCTTGATGTGTTATCCTGGGTAAGACAACAAATACATTCTAAACTAAACATACAACATTGAGCATGAATTTATCACAAAAATAGGCAGAAAACTAATTTGGTGTCCCCTTTTAATACACGTGAAACCGTGAATGGGTTTTGACATGATATTTTGGCATTTCTGGAGTAACAAATGTCTGATTTTGGCTACAATTAATGAGGAATGTCAATATCTTTGAGTTATAGTGAAAATTATTAATGAATCCCCTCTCAATGAATTTTTCCATTTTGGGTCAAAATGTCGCAAGTTGGTACCCCAATTTATGGAATAACCCATATACATCACATAGAGTTTGGGCTGGTAAGCCGGTTTATTAAGCAAGGTTTTTGGCGCTTAACCCTTTCAATACCACGGACTCCAAAAAGAGCCATTGTCGTGATACAGTTGAACCCCGTGGGCTCTAAAAGGAGCCCGGAATACGCTTGAACCCCAAAGTGACTAAAATCCCCAGGTGAAAATGCTTTGAGCGTTCCTTTGTTTGGCGCCCTCTATTGATAGAAATAGAGTTGGTAAAACGTTTAAAAAGCGCGCCCGGCGGCCCAGGCCCAGTGAATTGATGATATGCATGCGCATAATGAGCATGCATGTCGCGACCGCGCGTCGCGTCACTTTGCGGTTTCCCGGCCACTTTGCTAGCATCCACTCGTCTTGCCACAATATTCCGGTTTTTAGTTGAAATCATGATGGAAACTGACATAAATAATGGCATTTTGGCCGAGATTTTGGCAGACAGTGGCTCAGAAACGGATGACGATGTAACGGATGTCGATAAAGGCATTTCTTCCGACGACAGCACAGAAGAAAATGCAGCGGCAGTTCAAGAGGTAACGTACTCTTCCCAGCCCATGTATTTCCACGATATTTTTTATAGCGTGAATATTGGATGCATTTTTTTATATGCTCAAGGGGGGTTACAAATGTTGGAGTCGAGGAATGTAAATGTAGAAAATGGATTCCTTGAATTAGGAGTGACCAAATCCCCACCCCTTGGACTGGGGCAAAAAGTCTGGCATGGTGCAAAAGTGCTCAAGTTAATTGCCATCTTGGGGTTATTTGTATTCATTGATCGAAACGTTAGCATGGTTAGTGGATGTCCTATTACTATAGGTCTACAGCATATAAATTGTAACATCCACCCATAGCTGAAAATGCACTCGTAAGCTTCCCAAAGAATATCCTCATATTCGAAAGGCCCTCATAAGTCGTATTATGCCAGAAGTTGAGGGAAATCACATTCACTATTCCACATTAAAACGACAATATATAATTATAGGCAACGACTTTCGGAGAGGGGAGGCTGCCATCTTTCTTTTCTCAGCACAATAGGCCTACTAGCCCTATACTATGCCCCGCCGCACGAGTAGACTCTCGCTACATGCAGCAAAGTAGCAGTGGACCGAGATTAATCGTCCTTTGCCTTGTTTTTCTGTTGCAGCCTACGTATCAAGGTGGCAGCCGGCCGAGATCGAGGACGACAGGAAAGTTAGATTTCCGATCCGGTTGGGAACGACGAGACCGTTACGAGTGTGGGACCGTGCAGTTCACTGGAAACCCTGGCCCCACCGGCGACTTTGCCACGCTGTCGGCAGTGCAGATCTCCAAGCTGTATTTTTGTCAAGTCGTGTGGGATATGCTCGTCGATGAGACTAATCGCTATGCGCAGCAAACAGTAGACTCAAATCCTGACCAACAGTTCTCCTGGCACCCAATCAACATTCCCGAAATGATGGCATTTGTGGCACTTCTCATTGCTATGGGCATAAACAAATCCTCTCAATACAGGATGTACTGGTCAACGTCTGAATTTATTATAATTAATAATTATTTCAGTATGAGCATGGTTCTGAGATAATCATTAGGGCCTATGCCTCGATCGTGTGTAGTTTGGGTTGCACGAGGAACAGCGACAAAAATCCTGAACTAACCTTCCTGCGATTCCCAGTGCTGAATGGAGTTCAAAGGTGACAGTGGGTCCGCTTTGTGGACAAGATCTGATTTTCGGCTGTCGAAATGGTCGGAAATATGTGCAGAACATTTCGCCAAAGACTGTATTGATGATAGTGTTAGTATGAAAACCCAGCTGGGTTTGAAGGCACAATTCCGTTTGAAGGCTGGAGCCATTCCAACTCTAAAGGCACCGAGCATTCCAACCCTGTCCCGGACTCACGCGCCCCAGACCACAACGACGTTCCCTGCGGTTGCCGGCTCGAGCAGCCAGAGCCCCGTCCTATCATCCCTGTCCACGCTCGCTTGACTCAACATGCCGGGAGGCGGCTGCGCACATCGAGAAAGCATGTACACGTACCTTAATAGGCTACGTGCGATTGAGTCTGGTACCTTCTAACAGAAATTGTGTGTATAGTTCTGAGAAGGTGTGAGTCCTTATGATGGCTGCATAAGCAAAGTCGCCAGACTAGAGTATAGTATCAGCTCACACACAACTCGCCGCGCAGGTCCCAATAAAAGCCGACTGCAAACAAAGGAAAGTATGACTCATAACTAACTTTTCAGCAAGAACAAGCCTACAACCCGTGTCTCACAAAGATGTCAACACTTTGAAATATGTTTACCGTGGTGTTAGGGTCTACACCTGAATCATATGCCAAAAAGCACAGCAAGTAATACTAGTCTTAGACAAAACAAATACGTACAGACTCTGCGTAAAACATCGTCGTATAATAAAGTGACGTCATATGTTTCTACAAGATACGTCATCACTCGCGCCATACGGCACGCAGTTGAGCTCGGCCTTTTCTGAATCGAGTCAAAGTGGCTCATAAAGAAAAGGCTCAAAAACAATTTTTGTGTTTTTTTCAGACTCTTGAAACTTGTTATATTAGAAAAGTCCAAAAAGTCAAAATTTTACTCGGCGTTTTACTTGCCCTTTAAACAACCCCGGGTTGTTCATGTGCCCTGCTTAAACAACCAGTTGGTTGTTTAAGCAGGGCACATGAAAACCAGGGGCTGTTTAAAAAGTTTAAACAGCGTTTTCTCTGTGTAGTAAGCCTTAAAATGCACCCATAATGAGCTCAGTTGGGTTATGTAAACCGGTGGAAATCTCAAATGTATTACTTCAGGATACAGTCGCGAGTTTTATGACTGACACATTTTTGTCTAAACCTGCTAAATATGGGTGGATTCGAGACCTAATTTCTCCTTTGTTTTTAAGCATTATATTATTTTGTTTCACAGTTATGCACATAAAAGGTGCATTTACCTGTCGGGTAAAAATGATATACGACAATCAATAGGAAACATGTTAAACTTGGTCGCGAAGATTTACTCCAAACTGGGATTTAGCGGCGTGTCTAGTGGCACGGAACACCGTGTTTGTCAGTCCTACTAATTACAAATGTCCATTTGCGTGGACCACTTGACCCACCTATAGGGCAAGTGGTCCAACATGATCACAGAATTAAAATAGACATAAGACAATACAAAATGACACAAAAAAAGAAACTTTCCAAATCCCATTCAGAGTGAATTGATTGTTTTTGAACAATTTTTGAAAACAAAGTTTTGTCCAAGATTGAAGCTCAGCTCCACAGCCTCCAGTGACATTATTAAAAGTCGGTAATGTTTATAATTTTGTTCACGCACTAGCCTTGCCA